>JAMPIV010001574.1:0-280000 GCA_024509875.1 Oreohelix idahoensis | reverse complement strand
TAGTAGTAGTAGTAGTAGTAGTAGTAGTAGTAGTAGTAGTAGTAGTAGTAGTAGTAGTAGTAGTAGTAGTAGTAGTAGTAGTAGCAGTAGCAGTAGCAGTAGCAGTAGTAGTAGTATTAGTAGTGTGACCGCTTGGCCTTTCCCGCTAGCTTTGTCCCCCCTACTTCCACGCTAAGCATTTATATGTGCTAGAAGATGCTACATGTAAGAATGGCAGACCTTAAAAGCAAATAAGACGTTTTTACACAAAACGCAGTATTCATTCAACGCTCAGTTGGCAGTTACTGCTCTGACAGGGCAAACGTAGGTCAGTCCCAGATAATGATGAATGGGTTTTATAAGCGAGAAAGTGGGAAATGAATGTTTGTGTGATCTGGTTTTTTTTTATCCTATTGTTAAGTTGGAAAAGATCACACATGTGAAAAAAAAGTCGAAATAACAGAATGTCGTGTGCAAAATGGTCGAAAAGCTGAGGAGAGGGGTGCAAATTTTAATTATTGTACCGTGTGAAAAAAAGGACGGGTCGTGTGAAAAAAGGCGGGAAAAAAGAAGAAATAGTATAAATAGAAGAGTTGTGGGCGATAGGCAGCGATTTCAGGATTTATGATTCTAATGAAACCATAACTTTAGACTAGAGGATTTTTACAGATAGTGTTAGGTGAACTTCGTCTTTGAGGATACCAAGACAAGTTTTTTTTTTTAGTAGACAAATCAGTATATTCTATTTGGATGTACATATATTATTCGTTTGGATTACATATTTTTCATCCTGGATAACCAATCATCATTGTGAAATTTACAGTGTTTGTCTAATTATATCAATAAACTCTAATTAAATTTTCTACATAGCTGTTTGTGGAACTTTACAATAATTTCTTGTGGATATACGTTGTTGTGCTGAAACTGTTTTGCTTATCACCAAACTTAAAGGGAAGAACATTCCTGGGTTGAAAAAAATAACAAAAGGTCAAGTATTACCATCTCTGGCGGAAGGCCAGTTAGCACTTGAACCACAACATAAGAAGGATTAACTCTGACTAAATAACGATCAATATAACTACTAGTCCAACGGGCTGATCACCCGTTTGCCAGTCACTTTGATTACGGAAACTACAACAAACGGATTGATTTGTCGTTGCCCTAAAGACGCCATTAGGCGTGATGGGAACAACGGCAAAGAAAATCTATTCGCTGTTGCCTTTAAGACGCCACTAGGCGTAATGGCCACTGACTGCTTTGCCGGTCGTTGGCTAAGGACGGAAGAAGAAGAAGAATAACTACTAGTGCCGCATTCAACTGACGCGGGCACAGTAGCAGTAGTAGCAGTAGTAGCAGTAGTAGTAGTAGTAGTAGTAGTAGTAGTAGTAGTAGTAGTAGTAGTAGTAGTAGAGTCATAGTGGTAGTAATAGCAGCAGTAGTAGCAGCAGTAGCAGCAGTAGCAGTAGTAGTAGTAGCAGTAGTAGTAGTAGTAGCAGCAGTAGTAGTAGTAGTAGTGGTAGTAGTAGTAGTAGTAGTAGTAGTAGTAGAGTAATAGTGGTAGTAGTAGCAGTAGTAGTAGTAGCAGCAGTAATAGTAGTAGCAGCAGCAACAGTAGTAGCAGCAGTAGTAGCAGTTGTTGTAGCAGCAGCAGCAGCAGCAGCAGCAGCAGCAGCAGTAGTAGTAGTAGTAGTAGTAGTAGTAGTAGTAGTAGTAGTAGTAGTAGTAGTAGTAGTAGTAGTAGTAGTAGCAGCAGCAGCAGCAGCAGCAGCAGTAGCAGTAGCAGTAGCAGTAGCAGTAGTAGTAGTAGTAGTAGTAGTAGTAGTAGTAGTAGTAGTAGTAGTAGTAGTAGTAGTAGTAGTAGGGGTTGTAATAGAAGCAGCAGCAGTACTAACAGTAGTAAGCAGAAACAGCACCACCGTAAAAACAAGTAACACCACTAATGGACGAGAATGTGATTACCTTCAGACATGACAATACAAATGAGAAAGCATTCCCTGAGAAACTATCAAAAATAAACGACATAGCTCGAGACTCTCTAAGGTGTTGCAGTTCTCAGATGTCTTTGATAATTGGAAGCATCCATCAATTGTGACTTCTACCGCTGGCCGGGACGTAATAATAAGCAGTTTCTGCGAAACGCTTTATCTAACACTATAAGCAAAATAATTTTCTAAACTGCATCTGTAAAGAGCGTTCGAGTGACATAATGGTTTAAAGCGCTTGCTTCTCTGTGGCAAAGGGACTGAGTTCGAAACCAGGTGTCATTACGCTTCGGTAAATCTAGCTGTAACTATAGGTATCTGTCACTCTGCTTTTGAGTTAAGGACGGCAAAGGCAGCATACCTAGTATCAGCATTAGAATGAAGTCTCTAACTCTTCTCTCCCCAACGCCAACATCTGCTATGTAACTACTTTTATCTTACAGAACAAATACCGGTTTTTAAAAAAAATTATGCGTCGATGGAAGCTCCAACATTCACATTAGCACTATAAATGAACTATGTCCTTATAAGGAATGGTATCACTGGCAACAAGATTTGATTAACAGTTCAGTAATGGAAAGATTTATAAAGTACTTGTTTTCTTTTCCAACAAAAACATCCTTAAATAGAAGAGTTAAACGGAACTAAAATATACCGGAGACTCGACCAAACAGGTCAAGAGATAATGTCGGATTAAAAACAAAATAAATATGTATTTAAAAAAAGATGGTGAAATAAAAGAATGTTACACCATTTTATGTTTCACTCAAAGAAGCAACAGGAATTAAATGAGAAATTCCAGCGAAGTAGACAGAAGCTCTTAGAACAGAAATGAATTTCCATACAAGACAAACAAAGGACGATCAGATCAGTTGCCATCTTGGCATCGAAGGTAGACTACAATGAATCTTCAAAGTGTGATGCCGGAGGGAGAGCAGCATATCTGGTCGTCTTTTAAACTTCCTCATGATTTCTATGTATGTTATTCAAAGAATGATCTTCTATGTATGTTCTTCTATGTATGTTCTTCTTTGTATGATCTTCTATGTATGTTCTTCTATGTATGTTCTTCTATGTATTTTCTTCTATGTATGATCTTCTACTTATATTCTTCTATGTATATTCTTCTATGTATGATCTTCTACGTATATTCTTCTATGTACGATCTTCTATGTATGTTCTTCTATGTATGTTCTTCTATATATGCTCTTCTATGTATGATCTTCTATGTATGATCTTCTGTGGATGTTCTTCTATGTATGATCTTGTATGTACGTTCTTCTATGTACGTTCTTCTATGTATGTTCTTCTATGTATGATCTTCTATGTATGATCTTCTATATACGTTCTTCTATGTATGATCTTCTATGTACGTTCTTCTATGTATGTTCTTCTATGTATGATCTTCTATGTATGAAATTCTATATACGTTCTTCTATGTATGTTCTTCTATGTACATTTCTTGATCAGGAATTCATCTATCACCTGTCAACAAACTTAAGCCAATTCCTTCTGTCCTGTGCCATCCTGATTCTTTTCATTTCCGTTTCCAGCTCTCTTTTCCATGTGTTTTTCGGCCCGGCCAGGTATTAGTGTGGTATTACTGTAACAATAATAATCAACAGCATAACCGTTGTTTTTTTTTAAAGTAATCTGGGTACACAGTTATTTATTTATTTATTATTTTTTTCCTCACGTTGTATTTTAAAATTACCAGATGACCTTATAGTAAACTTTTTTTTTTTGACTAATGTTGAAAGCCAGCTATGAAAAGTTTCACTTGACAACCTGAGGAGTAACCCCAACCCCGACAATGTCTGTTAGATTCTTGAATACATTAATCCATACTGGCTGGTATCGATTAACGACCATCAGTAATCATGACGTCCTGAACTGACCCTCGACGTCAGGTTCGTCCCCGAAATTTTCACATCACAAGCAAATGATTGACGAGAACAAAGACCACCTTCTTGACAACACTTCCAATTGAAATCTGAAGGATGAGAGTACTCTGTACTTCTCGTCAAATTCTTCCACCATCTCCTTGAAATCAAGAAAAACAACCTAGTATTTTCGTGACCAACTTAGCGTGCTTGTTTATTCCGCTCCTATCTATTTAACAAAGCCCTCAGAAGCAATAATTCCCTTTGGAACGTTTATTCAGACCGACTTTGCCGGTGAGCGATAATACCAGGGCATTCATTCATAAAAAAAGGGAGAGAAAAAATGAAGCTTCGGTCAGTCTTGTAATGAGACCCGCTTTGAAGAGAAGGAAGCCAGAGCGGCGCAGTCTGAACAGCACGAACTGTAATGAAGGACGTGAACTAAGTCGGCTGGGAGCACTGACAGTGAGAAACTTGTAAATAACTAATTTCGTCAAAGTCGAAAGCGCTAGAAACCTAGTCCCATACGGGTGTCTGGCTTGTCTGTCATTTGTTGTCTTGTTTCTATTGCCATTTCTTACTTATTTCTTTCTTCTTATGTCTACTTTCGGTATTTTTTTCTCGTTATGTGTGCTACTTCGTCGATTCTTGCTTGTTATGTTTTTAACTATTTCTTCCTTTCTTTTTTCGCAATTATAATCCATGTTTTCTTTCCCGTTATATTCACTTTTATAAAGCGTTATTTCTTTCAAGCTATATTCATTTTTATAGTTTATTATTTCTTTCGCTATTATAATTCGTTATTTCTGTCTACTTATATTCACTTTTATATTTCTGTGGCGTAGACACCCTAATCTGCCGTAGTGGTCCACGAGATGTGGTCAACGGTTTATAGTAAAGGATAGTTTAGAAAGTTTGAGAACCTTTACTGAATAAATACTCTTGGCAGCAGAATAGATGGAAGGATAGTATTCCTACGTACGAAGCACTGCCGGATGACGGAAAATCAACTGCAAAAAAAAAAAAAAAGCTGATATATAATCTGTTTCTACAGGTTCTTATCCCCACTGGTCTTCTTCTAAATCGATATATGGTGACAAGGACAACTGGCTCATATACGACAGACCCCAGCGGAAGAAAGTATTCAATAATAGTCAGATACGAGAACATTGTTTAGCAAAGGTGCAAACCGTACGTTTCACTCAAACAAAAGATATTAACTCCAACACTGCCTTTATATTTACATATTTTAATATGATATATTTATTTACTAAATATTTAGAGTTAACACGGTTAACAAACAACAAAAGGTTATCATTAAATTTATACTTTCATTTAACAGAAGAGTCTGTTATATGTTGTCCCTTAAAAGATTTAGAATTCACAGTGTAGATTTTAACTTGAACATTTAGATTCTCTTCAAAGATGAATCCATAAGGCAGTAGTTGAAATTTTGGTGTAATGGTACGAGTCCAGCATTTTCCCGTAGGTGTTCCTTCCGTTAGCTTTGTGTGCGTTGCAGAAGAAGGCTAGGGTGTGACTGCTGGATCTCGGTAGAGTGACTCCCTGGTATCGAACTTAATTGGCAGAGTGACGTCTGGGAACGTTGTCTAACAAGTGTGCCCTTAGCGAACAGAGTTTTCTGGAGAGAACGCTTTGTCTTCAAGAAATACGCTTTCAACAAATGTGTCTTCCGGGAACTAGAGACACATAAAATACTGCATGTCCCGTAAATCATTGTCTCACTGATGCGGAAGTCACGTAGATTTGTCCACACCCCTTCCTTTTCATGCTCACTCTATCCCGGTAAACCGGTCACTTAATTGTTCAAAGCAAAGTCAGGCGTCGAACCACTCGCTAAATAAACAGACTTCACGGTCGAGTGACTACGCCAAAGAAATTGAGTAAAAAAATCAGACCAAAAAAAGATAGCTGCAAGTACCTCCGAGATCGAGAAATAAATGGGACTTTACTTAACACGTCATCCTTGGCAAACAGCTTTATGTCATCTGTCAGCAGCTGCCTACAACGAACAGATGCCAGCTCCACAAACACGTTACTCAGAAATCAAGGACAGTAAAACAGCTAAACACAAGACATTTATTTACTATTTGGCAAAACAATATTTCAGGATAATGACAATGACTTCCGTTTTATGACTACAGTCATGTTTTCGACATCACTTAATTTCGTATATTCACTCTTTATGAAGTAACCACTTCAGCTTGCCCCGTTGCAGGAAGTCTCCACCAAAGCAAACATCGGTGGTTTCTTATTGAAAATAACGACATTGCCAGTACCATGTACAATCTCATATTAGTCGACTTCTACGACACGCCCGAAGCAGCGGTAGCCCCAATCTTTCTTAATCTCCCCAGAGACTGCCAGAAAATGGACGGCGTATGTCTTCGACATAAAAGCCAGATCAACATACATATGTGTTGTATAGAGAGACGTGTTGCAATAAAACGTAAAATAACCTGTAGGCTACTCTGTTTTTCTGTCACGTATCTCAGCTACAGATGTTTACACTCGTACAGAGCAGAAGAGATGTATAGATACGATATAATCCAAGATGCTAGCTCACTGTGGAAAAATAATTCCCTGTTACTGTTGGCTGTCGCATATTGTCGAGTATCGTACTTTAATTAGGTTCACACCGAAATACAGATGGGAAGCCACACATGCGCATAGATTTAGAGACAACAGACAGATAGGAAGATGGATAAATAGTTTGGGTTGGTTTGGTTGTAAGGACTATCTTCATTGTACCACGGACAACTCCATCAGTGCTCCGATCTTCTCCCTTAGATCACACAAGGAGGATCTCAGCAAAATGCACAAACTCCATGGATAAATAGACGAACAGGCAGGTAGACAAATAGATAAACGGAAGGACGGACGCAGGTAGACATATAAACAGATAAAAATATTTCAACAGACACGTCGAAAATAAAACTAATACACCCGTAGACCAGTGTTTCTCAACCATTTTGTGTTCACGGCACACTTTTCATATTTCTAAAAATTTGGTGCACACCTGTCTGACGCCGCACCTGAATAAAAAATTATAGTGATATATGCTAAATTAAATATAATAATGTGTGGGTACTTTAGAATAAAGAAAACTCTCGGTTCAATTTTCTTTTCATTGTATAAAATAATTAGAGCACAAAAAAAAAAAAATAGACATACGAAATTTAATTAGGTCTAAGCGTGTAGTGGTTATTGTATGGTTGTTATGTTACCTAGTGTACTGGATGAGGTCAGCTGTGAAGGCTCCTGAGATAAAAGTTTATGTGAGTTACAGAAGGCCTTTCTGCTACCACTTACGACCTAAAACAGACCTATTCTACTATAATGAATGTTAGCTACGTTAAAAGTCTAGGGTACTGAAATGTAATGTGTAGGTAATAAAATACACAGACACACACATGTAAAATAATAAGTCTAATAATAATAATAAACTCTATGATAAACTGAACTAACACTGGCTGTTAGAATTTAAGTTTGAAAATTTTTTAAATTTATTAGTCCTGAACCAATTGTTTCTTTTGGTCAGAACATATGAAATAATATGTATTTATCAATAAAATGCATATATATATATTGCATAATCAAATGAAATTTTTGTACATAGGTATATTATTACAATGGTTAATATTAATAATATCTACAATGTCTTGGGAAAAACTAGCACTGGATGTTTAGTTGGGGTGGCGTCATCATGCCCAATCTATGGCTACAAAGTTCATTGTCCTTGACATATGGACTGATATTAATGTTTATATACAAGATTTTATTTCTTTATTGATGGTGGACACAGTTGATGAATCTGCAGCAGGCCAGGTTTGCACTTAACTGGCCTGTGACGATGTAGTACAGAATTCTTGTGGCCCACTCCTCTCAGTAGCTGGAGTAAAATGTTAGGCTGCACAGGCATTCGCTCTTGTACTTCTACAAAAGCATCTGGCACAAGCGTAGTGCCAGATCAGTAACTCTGAAACCAAAATTTGTGCCATGTGTCAACACTCTGTTTACTGCGCCACTCTTACACACAACACAGCAAAACAACATTACACAGATTGGGTCAGATCTCTCTGACCAACTTAGCACATCTCACCCAGTTGTTATCAAATAGTACCAGTTTCCCAAGACTGCATTGCATCCGAAATATGTTCAATAGTTTCCTCTTCCATTCAATAAGGTGGGTGATATGTTCCCACTGATCTCAATTATAGATCCGCCTTCCATAGTCTTAGATAGGTTTTCATATATTATTTGGTTGTCTCTAGGCCCTGGACTGCTGCTGGGGACCTAGAGCAAGCACTCACTTGTCGTAATCATTTTTCATGATATGGCAGTATCAATCACTCAAAATATTAAAATAAACAAGATAAATGCTTTTTCCCTTACTACAATTCAGAATTGAGAACACAGTTACTTAGTACTAGCAAAACTCAGATGAGCTGCTGGCTAGATTAGGGCGTCCCACTGATTTTTATTTAATAATTCCTGGAAATCACCTCTAGCAGTAACGTACTGTGTCAATGGACAGTCTTCTATACAATGGCACAATCGTGCGTCTCTCTGTCAATAATATAAAACTTCTGTCCAATCAACGGACTTCCCCTCTAACTTTTTCAAATATTCAAACTAAAAGTCCAATTTCAGTCCAGTCTCAGTCTAGTATGTAGTATTTTTCCCAAAATTGCACTTGTTTTTTTTGGACTAACTACATGAAGAAACTACATAAATTTTTGCTCTCCCCTACTTCTAAGATCCTATGCTAAGTTATTTTTAGCTACTATCCTCCGACTTTGCCCCCTAGTTCACTGCAGTTTGATTTTTGCATTTTTAGGCTCAAGGACGCCAAAATGTAACTTTAGTGAAAATATGCACAAAAAACTGTTCGCTAGTCTGTATGGAACAATACGGTCTTTCGTCAATATCTTCCGTGTTATCTGTCCGTCTGTATAATTAAAAGTATATTATTTCTCTGCTCAAGATGGGCTATCAAACTAGCTAGGTTTTATTTTCATAACTTTATTATTAAAGAAAAACCTACTTTTCTCAAGGTTAGTTTTGAAATTTTGTTTTTGAACCTTCGTCCACGGCGTTTGCCGCGGTATTCAAATAAAACAACCAATTACCGTAAAACGTCCAAGATACGACTGTTTCTAACAAGAGCTAAGGTCGTTTTTCTACCAATTCCTTACATTGTGTCAACTAGTGGCGTGATTTTTTCCTTTAAACTACAAATTGCGTCTTTTTGCCTTTTTAGATTCAAACACGTGTTCAGACCGTCATAATTTTTTTCTTTTATCTCCGTTTCCCTCCCGTCTAAAGGGTAAACCGTTTAGTCTGCATGTTCCAACTAGTTAGTTTCAATGGCGGTAGAAAGCGCTGGCGTAGGTGAAGAAGCCTCGGCATATCTTGCCTATATTTTTATCCCTACGTGTTATTTTACCCGTTATCTTTATAATTGGAGATATTTTAACGTTGTATCACGGTAATTTCACCACAAAGCGGAAGTTCTATGCTTCGTCCATGACCTTTGAACGTTGTTTATGAACATCTTGCGTTCTTTTTTTTTTTTTTAATATCACGAAATTTTGTAGTATATCTATTTTTGTTCAAAACAGTTAATAGTTCCAATTATTATTGAATGAATTCACCCTCCACATGTAAGCCTACCTTGCCGTTGGTTGGAGAGCTTGAGTGCCCCAATGATCCCGTGAGCTATGCCGGCGGGAGTTTTACTCCTGGCAGGATGACCCAAGCCGGACAGGTCCTTGGTGAGGGGCCAGACAAAATGGGCTGAGGGGTAGGTGGAACCTTATAGGTGTAGATGCAGAACCCACCGCGAGTGGTACATGCTCTGGTCTGCACCAATCCACTCCCACTTCATGGGTTAAATGCTTTCTTGCCTCATTCTTCACTGTTTGTCGTCTATCGGGAGTAGTTTGGGACCCCTTACGGTGTAGGCGCAGTACCCACCGGCGAGTGGACCATGCTCTGGCCGGCATCAACCCAAACCCCAGGCATGGGTTAAATCCCGGGTAGATGAAGCTCGTAAGCCTTGGAAGGCAGTTCGTCTAGGAGAAGGAAAACTCTGATTTTAAACCACCTGCTGCCTTGCAGGCAGGCTGGGGACAGTCAAGGGATAAGGAACGCAACCCTACAGAAACGCCTGTTGAAATCGGATGCACTGGGCTACATGTGCAACGAAACAGTGCAACGTACTTCGCCTAATGAAGATGTCAAGAATACAATTTAAGCGTTGTGGTGCTCGTCCCGTGGAGTCCCGCCAGGCGGCGAGAGTGCCGGACCCACCCACCTCGAAGGGGTCCAACCAATACTACTGGTGATCACCTTCCCCTGAATTGTGGAGTCAAGGTACAGAGGGAAAGGGCAAAAGCTATTGACCAAACACCAAGAACACTCAACATTCTGCAGTGGAATGCAGAAGGAGTTTTCAACAAAAAAGTCCCCCCTAAAAAACCGCCTTTATGAGGATCAAATAGACGTGGCTTGCATCCAAGAAACACATCTCAACAGCAACCACAGATTCGCAATAAGAGGATACCAGGCTTTCCGACTCGATCGAGAAGGACACAAAGGAGATGTGCTATTACTTACCCGAAACTCAATACCAAGTAGCGAGGTATCCATGAACTTCAACGACCAGTCGGAAATGTTAGGGGTTGACATTAAAATAAAGGACACGAACATGCGTATCTACAATTTGTATAGCCCACCGAGCAAAGACCTGTCACTTGCAAGTATGGAAATAACAAGCTCAAACTGCATAGTGGTCGTAGACTTCAACGGCCACTCGGAAAGACGGGGATATCCGGTTACAGACAGTAGAGGAGAGGAAGTGGAGGACTGGGAGATAGACACAAACCTTCACCTTATCAACAGGCCAGATGATAAACCCAGTTTCTACTCTAGAAGATGGCACACCACTGCCACTTCAGACCTAGCTTTTGCCACTGGGGACATCCTTCACAAAATTGGCCGACAGGTACTTGACCAGCTAGCAGGCAGCGACCACAGACCAATAAAGCTAGTGGTTAATATGGAGTATGTTCCCCATGAAGTGAAACCATTGCCACGATGGAATTACAAAAGAGCTGACTGGGACAGTTTTGCAGTGCTGACTGACAGCCTTTGCGAGACCATCAACACACGAAACATCAGCATGAAAAATATGGTTGAAAGCTTAAATAGAGCAATACTTCAAGCATGTTGAGACTATTCCGAGAGGGGCAAGAAATAACTATTAACCATACTGGAATGAAGAACTGCAAAAACTTGAAGATGAGGTAACAGAAGCCAGAGACACGGCAGAAACAGAACAAACAACTGAGACAAACATCTTGCTCAAAGCAACCACTGCAAAGTACAGAAGAACTTTAAACCAAACAACAAGAGACTGCTGGAAGCAAATAACAGAAAATCTCAACCTAGTGTAATAGGGTGGGGCGAGATGATGATGATGATTATGTTGTGATTGTGATATCACTCTCTTGTCACACTCGCACCGACCCGAACAACAATAAAACTCTTGATTCTAGAGGCAGGGGCTATATTTATTTTTACAGCCCATTCAGTGACAAAGCAAACATTAAACAAATAAACTAGCGAACATCACAAAACCCAACAAAACAAAACACCCAACAGTGCCCGATGCTAATGTGCTCAAGGCATTTACAGCTTGGCTCTGTCGTCTGTTCTCTCTGCGGCTGTGGCAAAATAGGCCCGCTTGTAGTTCGCTATCTCTTTTTATAGGCACTAGGCTAATCACTCAACTACTGCGCGCTGGGCGTATTAATCTTGGCTACTTAAATATCACACGCGATTATCGCTTAGGAATAGCGAAAACACAAATAAAACCTACAGCTATTTAATATAACACAATTCTACACCACAACTTAATTTAAAGGCATTATTGTGGCCTCATTACATATCTTCTACTTCAGACTTTTCACAACCCAGAATGCTTCGCGCACATCGAAAATAATCTGCCCAAAAACAGGTAGGGGGCGGGCGTCTCCTTTTCGGCCCCATCACACATCTCCCTCCTGATTTTGTTGTCGTCCCGACAACATCACTACCTCTGGCGCTTCAGTCGACATCTCTTAGATCGTTGGTGCTGCGTTTGATTATTTCTCAGCGGCGATGTTTTGGGCTCAGATTCTGTATTCGGTACAACTCGGCTAGGGACCCTCTTGGTCGTTATGTCTCCAGTTGTACGTTGTCGGGCTGGCCGTTGCTGTGGTCTAGAAGACTCGCACACCTGTGCCGCATCGCTGCATGCCCGTGACGTCTGCCTGTCAGTGCTTGCAGCTGTCGAATCTGTAGGGGGATTGCTCCTGACGTGCTTGACACTCGTTTTGCGTGGACGGTGGCCAACATTCCCCACTATCTGCTTTTGATGTGTCTCCTCCTCTGAACCTTGACTTGCACTCCCTCCTCTCCGCTTAAAACGAGTTTCCTCCCCTAACCGACTACCAATCTTCTCGGCGCCCTTAGGGTGACAGTTGTCACGGTCATCTCTTGGCTTGCACCCGGAAGGAAACCTGGTTGTGGTAGCACGTCTCGGGAAAGAGCTCTTTGAGGGACAGGCGGCTATCAAATGTTCTGGGGATTTGCATCCAAAACATCTCTTCGGAAGCGGGCCTTGAGGGCACTTGGCTGCCATGTGGTCTGACAGGTCTCCACAATTGTAGCATCTTATCTTTCTGGGCTTCCTCTGTGCCATGGGTCGCTTTCTGCTGCCCTTACACTCTTGACCGCCAATGCCGCATACATAAATTGCTTCCATGCCCTGGACCGATGGTTTGCTGTCAAACTCTACTCGTTCATTCTTCGCCAGACTCCGGAATCCCTTTCTGTAGATCTTGGTCTGATGTACGAATACATCAATACCTCCATCATCTGGCGTGATGAACCCCCATCCCCTGTGGACACTATACCACTTGCACATCCCTTTTCGCCTTGTCGGTGCCACTGCTTTTATTGGTGCTGTCAGCTCACAGCTTCCCTTAACGACAGCCTGACTCTCACATACAAGAAGGGCTAGTTGCGGTTCCTGCGGGCACACCTCCTCGTCTTGCGTTGGCTGTTCCCGCGGACACACCTCCTCGTCTTGCGTTGGCTGTTCCCGCGGACACACCTCCTCGTTGTGCTTTGGCTGCTTTCGCGGTTGGCTTGGTGCTTTTTACTTTCACCATAAACAGCATATTCCCAAGGGAAATTCCTGTTCACCTCACTGACTTGTGGTTGCTCGCTGTAGGCTTTTTTGACAATTTCCAGTAACTTCTCAGGGCTGGCCTTGGCTCCACCATGTATCCGTAATTCTCTAGATACCCATTGTGTCACGTTGTTCCATATCATGTCTAACTTGTCTTCTGCACAAAAAGGCGCCACCTTCCACGCGGCTTCCACATCTCCCACAAACTCTTGCCAAGTGGGTCTCCCCTCTCCACTAAATAACCTTATCTCTGGCTCCTCCACGTACAATATTTTCATATGCGCATTAGCCATCTTGCTGCACGACTGCACTTGCTATCTGAACCCGTGTCTCAGGCTTTCGTTCTTGATTAATGAAAACATTCTTGACAAATGCTTTCGCAGTAGCTCGTCTTGCGGCGATCCAAGAATTTCACCTCTAACGCCGCAATACGAATGCCCCCGTTTGTCCCTGTTAATCATTACCTCCAGTTCCGAAAACCAACTAAATAGAACCGAGGTCCTATTCCATTATTCCATGCACCATTATTCAGGCAGCCGAGGCCTGCTTTGAACACTCTAATTTTTTCAAAGTAAACGCGCCGGCCACCCGGGACGCTCAGCGAAGAGCACCCGCGGGAGAGAGCCGGCAATCGATAGTAGCGACGGGTGGTGTGTACAAAGGGCAGGGACGTAATCAACGCGAGCTTATGACTCGCGCTTACTGGGAATTCCTCTGTAGGTTTTATTTGTGTTTTCGCTATTCCTAAGCGATAATCGCGTGTGATATTTAAGTAGCCAAGATTAATACGCCCAGCGCGCAGTAGTTGAGTGATTAGCCTAGTGCCTATAAAAAGAGATAGCGAACTACAAGCGGGCCTATTTTGCCACAGCCGCAGAGAGAACAGACGACAGAGCCAAGCTGTAAATGCCTTGAGCACATTAGCATCGGGCACTGTTGGGTGTTTTGTTTTGTTGGGTTTTGTGATGTTCGCTAGTTTATTTGTTTAATGTTTGCTTTGTCACTGAATGGGCTGTAAAAATAAATATAGCCCCTGCCTCTAGAATCAAGAGTTTTATTGTTGTTCGGGTCGGTGCGAGTGTGACAAGAGAGTGATATCACAATCACAACATAATCATCATCATCATCTCGCCCCACCCTATCACAATTGGCGTCGTCGGCAGGATAGGCCCGCTTGTAGTTCGCTATCTCTTTTTATAGGCACTAGGCTAATCACTCAACTACTGCGCGCTGGGCGTATTAATCTTGGCTACTTAAATATCACACGCGATTATCGCTTAGGAATAGCGAAAACACAAATAAAACCTACAGCTATTTAATATAACACAATTCTACACCACAACTTAATTTAAAGGCATTATTGTGGCCTCATTACATATCTTCTACTTCAGACTTTTCACAACCCAGAATGCTTCGCGCACATCGAAAATAATCTGCCCAAAAACAGGTAGGGGGTGGGCGTCTCCTTTTCGGCCCCATCACTCTAGATAAAGAAGGGAACAAACTGTGGAAACTAGTTAGAACTTTGAACAACGAAGAACCTTACAAAAATCACATCACAATCAAACAAGGTGAAAATATGCTCTCGGGGGGAAAAAAGCTGCAAATGCACTCATGGAACACTATGCTGGTGTAAACCACATAGATGTCCCTATAGACAGAAGAAAGGCCATCACTGATGAACAAAGGAGTCATGACAACAAAAAGCTTGCACCAGAAGAACACATGATGGCAAAGTTAACAATGCAAGAAATGGAAGAGGCAATGAGGGCGCTAAAGAAAAAGAAGTCTCCTGGAAAAGATGGGATAACCAATAAAATGCTAACAGGCCTAGGAACAAAGGCAAAAAAGAAGCCTCTGACCATCCTAAACTGCAGCTGGAAACGAGGAATAGTACTGTAGCAAAGTTAGATTTTGCTGGGGAGGTTATGATGGTATCCTAAAAGAATGAAATCCGTGTATGTATTAACCGTGTGAGGTCAAGCACATGTAGGCCCCTGACTCTATAAATGATGATGATGAATTATGTGCAGGGAACCTAACGCTACCTCCCTAGATCTCACACGGTCACTATTTTGGCTCTAGTGTCTGGTGTATGATGTATCTAGTGTCTAGGGGAGAAATGAAATGATGGTACACAACACAAAAATACTTTAAGTTTCTATGAGGAAGTGAATAAAACCTGTGGTTAAGTTTTTCTTTAAATTTGATAATTTTCTTTACAATTTATTTTGCCTGTCCAGTCATATCGTTTGGACAGGTCTCTGAAAATGAGGACAAGATAGTTTACATAAAAATTTAACTTAAATTGTGTGGACAATCTGCCCAAATAACTACAAAGTTAATATATGTTTTTCCTGTTGGAATGTTCACAGCTACACTTTCTTCTTCTAAGAGGGAGAGTCACTGTGTATGAGGGGCTGTATTATCATCATACCCCCATCAACTTCCTGAGTATGATTTGAAATACCAGTTTATTTAAAACGAAACTGTCAGATATACACAGGTCCTTAATATATCACCTGGGGTTTCTTGTTGAAAGATAAGGTATTATGTAGTTGCAGAAATATCGATATCACATCACACGCCCAAGCTCCTGCTGTTATCTCTTGACAGCATACATGAATTGTCGGAGACTTCTTGGCGGTATCGTCACTCCTCAGGTTTCCTGTCACCAGCTGGCAAACGGGAAACAAAACCTCTGCAACAAAAGGACACACTGGCCTTTTATATCTGATCACTTTGGATATTATTTATTTCCCTACGGAGATATGGGGTCAGCCTCGCGTGCATTTCAGGTGCACTCGCCCATGACTTTACATGACTCCCACCTTGCTGTGACCACACCTCAGGTCCCTATGGCAGATACGCCATTGTACATTTATATAGTTTTTCTCAATTATATAATGTGGGGTAACCCCATTTCCTTTTATATATTTTTTCTCTTCTTTTTCCTTTTAAACATAAATGCTTCAGGCATGTTTGAACAGTGTTCATGGAACACAGAGGCTTACTAATATACTCTAATACAATAATATTCAAACATAATCATGACAACATACATTAGTTAGATACATTTTAACGTGAGGACTCAACAATGTCTGCTCCCGACACGTCCTTCACTTTTTCCCAATAGCAGTATCTAACTTTGGCAATGGGATTAAACATATTAAATTCATAAAGCATTCTTACCACAAATCAAGAAATATAAACAAATGACAATGACGCTGACTTTGCAAAGAAATGGCCTCAGTTTCTTCTGCTTCGTCCAGACTGTGAAATATTTATTTAGTTATTAATTTACTTTAAAATTTATCACAGCTGTTCTCAGCGTATCTGAATAAAATTTACTGTTCAACTGGCACTGAGCAGCGAAAGCTTTTTGCTAATATTTAGTAGCAATGGCCAATCGAAAGCTTGCGACCACCAGAATTCAAATGCAGTTTTTGAAAAACAAAATTAATTCCAAACATACTCTGCGTCTGGTAGTCGATTGGCCAATCTGCTTTAGTTATGCCAATACAAAACGATGTTAGTTTTTGGTAACAATTTTCCTACCGCTTCCCTCTCCTCCTATACTCTTGTTACCCAAGCGAATTTGAATTTACCTCACTGCCTCCCTTCTACGCCGGTGTCCCAACTAACGTTAAAAAAACAAGCAAGAACGACAGTGTGTCTGGTCGAGCGTCCTTAGACATTTAGTATTTTTTCAATAACTCAACTAATACTGGGACTATCATATTATTTAAAACATATTCTTGCTCAGTGAACTCTAAGCTATACTACCATATGATTTTTATGGTCAGCTTCATATTGGTTCTAGATTTTCAATTTTGTCACGGTCATCGTCAAATAAATATTTTACACAAGACCGCCATCTTTCCCTCTCTTTCATCTCGCCAGAATGTATTTTCAAATAACTAACTTGTTTTTGTGACGTCAGAAACATTACCGCGAGGAGGCAATAAAATTGTCTGCGTGTTTGCCTCTGTCGCAGCGTGTATATATGCATGGCAGAATGTGTCAGGCGAAGCGGGGTTGTGCATGGCGGGTTAAGAATAGGCGTTAAATATTTGTACTGCATCGTGTAACACTACCAAAAAATGTAAGGATTACTACTGATTACCAGCGTTAAAGTTGACAGAATACGTTAATTCAGATAGTTATTTTGCGGCACACTTCCGCAAAATCGTAAATTATAAGTCTAGGCTGCAAAATGTATGAAGCAGATCTGGCAAAATGTTAAATGTTGGTAGTACGTTTTCGAAACCGAAACTAAAACGCGTGTTAGATTTTTACCGTGGGATCGTTCTATAGGCGTTAGCACTGCACAAAAGGCAGCGTTGCTGGCGTGTGAGAGCATCACCGTCAGACACCATAGGGCGGGTATATTTATTATCATTTTATGACTAAAATCTTACTGAAATGAGCGATTATTCTCGCAGATTTTACTACAAGTACCACAGGCTTGGAAAGACGCCATACTGATTCCAATACCTAAGAAAGACAAAGTTCAGACAGAACCAAATGGCTAGACCTATCCGTCTACTTAGTTGTGTTGGAAAATTGATGGAGCGCATAATTAATACTCGACTAATGTGGCATCTAGAGGAAAAACATCGCTTAGCCCCACAGCAAGCAAGATTCAGAAAACACAGATCCACTGAAGACCAGATCACTCATATAACTCAGAAAATTGAGGACGCTTTCCAAGATAAAAAGCACACTCTGATGGTTTGGGTGGACTTAGAAAAAGAATTTGACAAAGTGTGGAAAGATGGACTGAAAGCCAAGCTGCAAAGAAGTGAAGTGTGTGGGAGAATGTTCAAATGGATCAGCCACTATCTTGAGAATAGAACGGCCAGAGTCCAACTACAAGGACAGACCAGTAGGAAGATAGTATTGGAGCAGGATGTTCCCCAAGGGGGAGTCCTGTCACCCACGTTGTTCCTCGCATATATAAATGACATATCAGAGAATATTCCAAGAAGAACCCACAATGCCTCCTTTGCAGACGGCTTAGCCCTGTGGATCTCAGAGGAATATATCACTACGGCAAGCATACGGATGCAGCAAGCCCTAACATCATTGGAGGAGTGGGCCAAAGCATGGCTAGTAAAGATAAATGAAGGGAAAACATCATTCACAGTGTTTTCTCTCTCAAACAAACCACAGATCTCCAAATTGGTGCTAAATGAGAAAAATCTACATCTGGATGACAACCCAAACTACCTAGGCATTACCTTTGATCGCCGCTTGACTTGGAAAACCCAGATTGAGAAAAACAGGACAAGAGCAAGGCAGAGAATGGCAATCATGAAAAAACTTGCTGGCACGGATTGGGGAGCAGACGAGAGAGTACTAAAGAAGCTATGTACTGGGCGAGTGAGACCAGTCTTAGAATATGGCATTGCAGCATGGTCAACGGCAGCTAAGTCGAACTTTGACAAAATAAAAAGAACCCAAAACCAAGCAATGAGAATCATAACAGGGGGCATAAAGTCAACACCCATAAAAGAGTTGGAAAAGATTACTCACCTCCAGCCTATGGAGGATAGAAGAGATAGCAGAGCCCAGCAACAAGCCGAGAAATTCAGGAGGCTGGTAGACCACCCAATGCACCAGAGAATAAATGGACTTGGAAGGGGAAGACTGAAGCGAAGCAACTTTGTAGAGACAGTCAAAACAAAGATGAGAGCAGACCCCATAAACGCAATATTAACAGCTACGCCAATATGTACTGCACACAAGCTACCAATTTGGAAACAACAGTGCTTCCCTGAAATGATAGAAAACGTTCCTGGTATTGAGAGAAAGAACAGCCAAAATGAAACAGAAAGGAGAGTCCTTACCACAAAATATATAGAGAAACATTACCCAAGCAACACCTGGATCCATGCATACACAGATGGATCAGCAACTAATGCAACAGAAGATGGGGGTGGAGGAGTCTTCCTGAGCTTAAGCAATGGCACACAAAAAGAGATAGCAGTCGCAACAGGGCAATTTTCAAGTACCTTCAGAGCAGAGGCAGAGGCCTTAAAAACTGCATCAGAAATTCTAATGACAGAAGAAAGCTCAGAGAGACCAGTAGCTATCTTCTCAGATGCGCTGTCAGTGATTACAACGCTGAAAAGTCAAAGTAATGCTGAACTGGATGACCTAAGATTAACACTTCACAGACTATGTCAGCAGTACAAAAGAGTCGCGATACAGTAGATCCCTTCTCACTGCAACATCCCTGGAAATGAAGAGGCTGACAGATTGGCAAAGGAAGGGGGAAAACTTCCTCAACTTGACACAAATATAACCTATGAGGAGTCCAAGAGTTTTATCAAGCGCAGGTACAAGCACAAGTGGGAAGAAGAGCATCCAGGCCACACACAAAATGATCCGTATTACCAGCTCAGCAGAAGTGAACAAGTGGTAATCTTCAGACTTCGCACAGGTCATAACAGATTGAGATACCATCTATTCAACAAATTAAAGATAGGAACTACTGATGAGTGTGACTGTGGCACCGATAAAATGACTGCCGAACATCTGCTTCAAAGGTGCCCAACATATGAGGAACAGAGAAAACGCATATGGCCATCACCAGTACCATCCCTGGAGAAAATCTACGGAGATATCAACAGCCTTAGGTTGACCACTGCTTTCTTTGAACTTATTCAAGTTGACATCTGAGGGTGAACGAAGAAGAAGAAGAAGAATGAATTCAAGCTGTAAGATTAGTTTTATATTACTTGATCACTAAAAATATACTTCATGAAGTAAATTTACAACTCCGCCTAGGCCGGTCCCAAGCCCGGCTGAAAAAGCAGGAGGGCGGCCTGCATGGAGGCCGTAAGGGGGCAGCCCCTCCACCATGCAAAGGCACAACAGGACAATCACCTGTTTGCTTTAAACTTTTGATTATGAGAACTACAAGAGAGAAAACCGGACTGATTCTAAAGGCGACGAACTGGAACGGACTACGGATTACGACTTATGGAACTTGGAACACAAGAAGTATAAATGGGAAGGAAGAGGAGCTGGTGGAAGAGATGAGGAAAGCAAAACTGGAAATTTTGGCTATAACGGAAACAAAGAAAAAAGGACAAGGAGTCATGGATCTCGATGGCAACACGCTGCTCTACAGTGGTGTACCCACATCTGAAAGAGCTAAAGGGGGCGTGGGTTTCATTGTGGCCAAAAACCAAAACGATAGTATCAAGGGATGGAACTTTGTCTCGGAGCGTATTATGGTTGTAAAACTAAAAGAAGGAGAAACCATAGTCAACCTGGTCATAGTGTATGGGCCAAATGAGGATGAGAGAGCAGAGGTCAAGGAGGAATTCTTCGAGCTGCTTCAAAGGACAGTGGATGACTGCCTAGATGAAATTATCATGCTCGGAGATTTCAATGCCAGAGTTGGAAATGACCATGCTAGATGGGGTGGAATTATCGGAAGATATGGAGAAGATACTCTCAATGACAATGGAAAGCGACTCCTTAGATTCTGCAGTGAGCAGAATCTGATCATTACAAACACAAAGTTCCCCCATAAGCGCATATATCCATACACTAGATGTGAACCAACAAAGAATGAGAAGTCAGTGATCGACTATGCCATTGTTAGGAGAAGCTCATTCGAATATGTCCGGGATGCTAGAGTCTGGAGGGGGCCAGAGATTGGAAGTGATCACTACCTGCTTACAATCAAAAGAACAACTGAAAGAGTTGCTCAGCCTAGGAACTGCCCAACATCACGCAAGAAACTAAGTAAACGAACGGGAGAAATGAGCATTAAGACCTACAAGCTGAGAGAGCCAGAAATTAAGACCAGATATCAGGGGCTTATTGCTACAGCGGTGAGCAACACAGAAGAACAACGTGACGACTTGGAAACCCTCTGGATTAAATTCAAGGATATCATAAAGACAGCTGCTGCAGAAGCATGTGGTGAAGTCCGACTTGGGAACAAGAGAAAGAGGACACCTTGGTGGACAGAGGAAGTCAATGAGAAAATAAGAGAGAAGAAAATGGCATGGAAACAATACTTAAGCGCTAAAAACACAACAGGACAAATGGAGAAATATAGAGAATATGTGACACTCAGAACAGAAGCAAAGAACAAGGTGCTAGCAGCAAAACAGAAGTCCTGGGAAGAATTAGAAGAAAAGCTAGAAAAAGATGCGCAAGAAAACCAGAAATTGTTCTATAAGACCCTAAAGAACATGAGGAAGGAAAAACAATACCCTCTCAAATTTATAAAGGACAAGCAAGGCTAATTGCTTACTGCCCCGAAGGAAGTAATGGAAAGATGGAAAGAATATTTCTCAGAACTCCTGGATGGTGAGCATGGTGAAGCATCAGAATTGATAACTACTAGCACAGAAGAGAAAACCAATGATGGTGAAGATGACATAAAGATGGAAGCACTGAAGGCAGCACTGGAGAAAATCAAGATGGGCAAAGCAGCAGGGCATGATGGTATAACACCAGAAATGGTTAAGTACATGGAAGCATCAGGCGACCTATTACTCTTAAGGGTCCTACAGGCAGCGTGGTGCAACAAGACCACACCAAAGGATTGGGAGATTGCCATCATAACACCAATTTTCAAAAAGGGTGACAATCGACAGTGTGGAAACCATAGAGGCATATCCCTTCTCAGTGTCCCTGGTAAAATCTACTCTAGAATCCTAGAGCTGAGACTCCGACGCCTAGCTGAGCCACAATTGGAAGAGGTCCAGTGCGGATTCCGAGCAAACCGAAGTACTCAAGACCTAATCTTCACGCTCAGACAGCTGAGTGAAAAGGCCCTTGAGTATAAGAGTGAGATACATCTTTGTTTCATAGATCTGGAAAAGGCGTTTGACAGGGTCCCCTGGAGCAAACTTTGGGACTGTTTGGCAAGGAAGAACATTCCAGCACCTCTGATTCATGCTATACAGAGCTTCTACAAGTCTTTCAGAAATTATGTGAGGACAGCAAACCATAAGTCAGAAGAGTTCAGGACCACCACTGGTGTAAGACAAGGTGATATTCTGTCACCTTATCTTTTAATACTCCTCATGGACGATGTCATCAAGGCATGTAAGGAGAGAACAAGAAAGTATTCAGTGGGGTACTGGAAGATGAGACAGGTCTAAATTTCAAAGCTGACATTTGCTGATGATGTTGCCCCGATTGCTAAATCAGAGGCACATCTCCAATCCAACCTGCAAGTCTGGAAGGAATAGCTGGAGAAGAGAGGGATGGTCATAAGCAGCTCTAAAACAAAATCCATGGTGATATCACGAGAAGAAAGAAGACATCAGATTAAGCTGGGAGAACAGGTCCTGGAGCAGGTCGACAACTTTAAATACCTTATTTAGCTATTATAGACCGAAAGGGAGGCATCAAAAAAGAGTTGGCCACTCGAAAAGCAGCAGCTTTGAGACTTTTTCAGGCCATAAATGGAGGATTCCTCAGCAAGAGAGAGGTTGGTAAGAAAACGAAGATGGCTGTATACCGCTCCACCTATGTCCCAGTCTTGACATATGGATGCGAGTCATGGGCAATGACTACAACCCACAAAAGCCAAATCCAAACCTCAGAAATGAGGTATCTGAGGAAGGTGGTTGAAGTAACAAGAAGAGACATGGTCCGCAACCAGACGATATGTCAAGGCCTAAAATCCCACCCCCTGCAGACCCAAGTAGAACAGTCCCAACTAAGATGGTTTGGCCATGTCTGCAGAATGGGAGAAGATCGGCTACCACGACAAGCATGGGAAACAAATAGCCAGGGATCCAGACCCCCAGGACGACCCAGAGTCCGCTGGGAGGACAACATTAGACAATCTTTGAAGGACCGAGGACTAGAATGGAACCAGGCCAGGAGGACGACAGCCGATAGGACAGTCTGGCGCTCTTTCTTCCAAACCTCTACACCTCACGGTAGAAGGGGAACGACCAAGTAAAGTAAGTAGTAAATTTACACAATTTTTGCGGCACATTTTGATAGACACGGCGGCACACTAGTGTGCCGCGGCACACCGCTTGAGAAACACTGATGTAGACAGGCAGACTGACTGACCAGGAAGTATGAGGCGTGAACTTTTGGCTTCATCAGAGGCGTATTTACCGGTGTTAACATGCATTGTATAACAGGGCCTCGTGCTAGGGGTTGACTCCGAATAGGTGAGAACAAATTTTAATTTACCGCCTTTATGCTGAAACGAGTAGAAATTGTACTCTGATAATTCAGATACAATGTGTTGTGAGCATAACTTGACACTTCTTTTACGGTGTTAAAGGAAGAAGATGAGATTTACCTCTCCTATCCTAACTCAATCAAAGTCACTACCATCCCATTACAAAACTGTTTTCAGTGGTTTACGTGTAGAGCCATGTCAAAGATCTTCCTCACTTTACCAATGTCAAAAGCGTCCTGTGTTTTTGGCTCATCTGGCGCTTCAAAACAGGGTAGATAATTACCTTGAGGTCGTCATTAGCGTAAAATCATTCAAGATTAGCGTCAGTTTTGTACAATGAAAATCTGGTATTAAAACGGGTACCGTATCGAGTACTGACAGATAGTTAGTTACAAGAAAGACAAATCAAGAATAAGGTTTAATTAATATCGGAAGTAATTAGCGTAGTCTTCTTGTTTATTAAGCTTCAGGCTGTGCAACATTTATACTGGCAGGTATATAAAGTTCTCTCTTCTTTTTTTTTTCTGTTACTAGGGTAGTGATCCAGATATGCCGGTGAATGGTGCTTTCAAAACTGTAATTCCGCTACTGTGCTGCGTGTTATTGTGTTCGTTTGTAAACGCCACATACTGAACAATAAGGGGTTGTCTACATATTACGTCACGCAGTGGGGGAAACGGGGTCAACATTTTGTGATGATGCGTGACGATAGGGGGAAGGGGCTGGGGATTTGGAAAAATGTAACTTCACACATAAATATGCGAGTCACACGCGCTTCTTTTATCAATAATGTTTCTACTTTTATCCGCAATAGTTAACTTTTATTCGCAAGAGGTTAATTTTTATCCGCGATTATTAACTTTTATCCACAATAGTTAACTTTTATCTGCATGCTAACTTTTATCCGCAATAGTTAACAACTCCCTCGAGGACGACTTATATTTATATTATAATCTCAGCTGAAATATCGGATAACGGTTATAACTTTAACTTGTTTAAATTGCTTTTAGTTACATATTTCTTTTTTTAATAATGTAATACACACCTTAAAAATCAAAATGCTGGCTAAATAAACTGTACTGTATAAAATTAGATTTTTTTTGTTAAACAGTAAAGTGGATATGGCATAGTATGGGCCCTGTCTCGTGCTAGGACGCATCACATGAAAGGGAAAATCTTTGTAAAAGGATGGTTAATTAAACACTATTTTACATAAAAGCGTATTTTTTCTGCACCAGTTAACAATTTTTGGCGACGAAATGGCTCTTCTGTACATAACCGTAATCAGATGCAAGACAAAATAAAAATACTTGATTAGAGATCACAGCAAGTGGGTATGAAAATCTACAGGGAAAAAAGAAAGATAGTGAGAATAAATGCAGGAAACGATAACAATATTACACATGATGAAAACATCACTACAAGATGTAGAATCATACATATCCTTGACTGCAATATCGACAGTTGGAGGAATACAACGATATCAAAATAAAAATGCAATAGGCTAGCGGAGCTGTCATTGCTTTGCAGAATATGTGGAGATCAAAAGAGGTCATGTCCAACGCAAAAATCAGAATCAATTCAAATGTCAAGTCAGTCCTATTAAATAGCTCTGAACATGGAGAACAACAAAAACAGCAAACAAGAAAGCTTCAGACTTTCATAAATGGGTAAAAATAAAAGGTAAGCTTCTGTGGTAAAGTGGGATGTTATAAATATTTATAGGGGACTTAGTGTACTGACTGAGATCAGCTGTGAAGGTATCTGTATCTAATAGGTGTAGTGTTTTGCAGATAACCTTACTTGCTACCACATTATACCTCAGTCAGAATTATTCTGGAATATTGTGATGACTACGTTAAATGTCTAGGGTATGTATATGATGAAGTTTAAGTCACAACAACAACAGACAGATAAACAATTTAATTTATTCCACCACACTTGACAACACTGTGACACTCACACACATTTAACACTCTATAAGACTATCTTAAATGAGTCACTGGTAAAGTTTCAAATATAAATATGTATTAATTACTTTCACTAATATATATGTCCTGATTCAACTACAAAGTGAACCAGGAATCACAATCAATTGTAATTACAATTTATATGTACAGAATTTATCAATATGAACCTTGTAGTGACATATTTTATTAATATTATCCTATGTGTGTCAGTTGTGTAGTAGTAATATGAGGTAATACTGGTTTTATTTTTTCAAGCTATGTTGTTATTTGTCATCATGACTTCAAGTGTTTGTTTATCTTGGAAATAGTATGGGGAAAAGTTCACAGTTCCTATCAATTTAAACACTGTATTTTCCCTCTGTTTTATTATAAAGTCAGATTTTGAGGGGGGCATAATGTTGAGCTCCTCTGGCCACAGTGACGGCGTGTCAGTGTACTGTTTGGCAATTCCATGTAGTTTTACTTTCCTCCGACACCTTCTGTTCAGGTTGGAGCACTATATAGGCTTTACCTCATGTTCGCTACTGAACCACACATATATACAGACATAAATTATCAATTTATATTCAATTTTCATTAAAAAGATATCAAATATTTCAAGCTTACCACAATTCATGGAATAATACACAGTTACGATGACTGGCAATGAATATAGCACAATTTCGATCTGCCAATGTCCCAGGCTTTTATTTAGAAAAATATGCACTGGCGCTCAACGCACTGGTTCTTTAGTAAGTTTATTTGAAAATGTGTTGCTGACCTGATGCCTCTGATTGACTATATTGGCGGGTCTAACCAATCGTGCCATGTTTACACAGCTTTTAAAAAAAAAATACCCTTACTCACGTTTCCCTAACAACAAAGAATCAATATTTATAGCCCGACTAATCGTGTTTAGCCTTACATTTACTTTCCGCCAATCAAATAGGAGGTAACATGGGGACCTATTTCCCGTACAATGGTGGTGTGAAAATCTGCCACTGAGCGATTCTGATTTTGGTGTTGTCTGACATCCCTCACTATTTCTTTTGGCTATAATTTGTTAATTCCTAGACTATTTGCGTAACGTTTAACATATTCTTTGTCAGCAAGTTCTAAGGAACCCAAATATATAAATTTAATGGGGCTAAGGGGCTGCGTTCAAAATATGTATTTTCTTCTACCTCCCGTTCACTTCGATCGATGTGGTGTCTGGGTACTGTAATGTTTTCAAACGTAAACCAGTATAATGTCATGTTTCCTAATAAGCGTTTTTCCGGTTTTTAAAACCTAACTCTCGTATGGGTAGTGTTTTTTATCACTGTCGATTTGAAAAAAGCTAGTGCTTGTGGCCTTACACGCGTGATGGTAGTAATTGTATAGCGAGACGCGTGTTAGTGTATAAAATGACATGAATGGAATATTAATATAGGTCAGCTTGCGTATCTCAAGGTTTTTCTTAGAAAGGCAGTACACGTTTTATTGAAGAAAGCTTTTACTATCAACGTGAAACGTTACAATTTGCAGACGAAGTAGAAAACAAGGGGGATTTCGAGTACAGTCATTGTGACAGCACTGTTCTTTACCATTCTTCTTTCCTTTTAGTGAAGTTATTTGTTAGGCTTTACATTTACTTTTTAATTTATATATGTGGATTAGAATTTCACACGACAGCTTCATCGCAGATAATGCCGTATGGGAGTGAAGTGTTAGAGACTTTACAATACTTGGTCAGGCTTCGATAGGTGACGCAACAAGTTTCCCTTCTCGCTGCCTTTGCAAAGCCTAACCCAAGAGAACAGTCAGGTACGCATTTACAGCTGGTTAGACTGTTTCGTGACGCCACCGCTTTTCCAACTGGCCGCCTTTACCGCAAGAGACCTGCGCTCTAACCACGGACGATTTCTTAAACGGATGCTTGCCTAAAATAGAAGGATTGTAGTGGTATGACAAGATCACTAATGTGAATCTGATGACACTAATCAGACGAGTGGTAGAAGACTAAGAGATGAGAAGAAGACGATGGAGATGTATAGGACACATACAGAGCAAACCTGCTTTACTTAGGCAGTCCTTGATCAAGGGAGGGAAGCAGATGAAGACCAAGGAACACACGGAGAAGAGAATTGGGGACAAACACGAAGGGAGTGAAGAAGATATAGAAAGACCTTCAACTGATGACACAGGACCTGAAGACTTGGTATAAAACATTTGTTCCTTAGACAGCTGAAAAGTGACGACTAGTTAACTAACTAACTTACACTCCATTACGTTCTTTCTTTTTAGTATTATTCTTTTTTTAATTAGGAAAATGCGTGTGTGGGGGGAGAGGGGGGCTAAAGAGATTTGTGACGTCACATAAAGAATCTGGGTTTTTGTGACGACGTGTGTGGACGACCCTTAAAGAAATTTTGCAAAGACATTTCACTCAGAACTGTCGACAATGACAGCTCGTCTGCACATTATTTTTTTTTTCATTAAAGCTCCTACCACACAGGTAGCGAACCCTTTTGAGAGCGAGTGCAAAGTAGGCGATGATCTTCCAAAATCTTCTCTCGCGAGTCCATGGGAATTGTAAGCCGCTTTACAGAGAAAGTCATGCACACATAACTGTTTGGGAACATCGGATGAATAATGTTTTATCTCCCTTTAGATCATGCCAAATTGGTCACTCTGTGGTTCTTGAAAATCTCTTGTGCCCCATTAAGTGAACGCTTTTTGTTTCTTCGCTAGTTGATCTGACATTCTGAACAAGCTGAACATGATAAATACAGTTTTAAATGTCTCATCAATATGTCAAACTAGAAAGTATTTATAAAGCACACGCCTACTCATATAAAATGAGCATATGAATTATACCCAAACTAATTGGGTCCGTTTTCAAATAAACTTTTCAATTTCACTGGTTAAAAAAACAAACAAACAAATTGAAAAATGACTAGCAATGATTGCATGTTATTCATCTAAAGAGTGTTCATAAGCCACACATTTTAACTATTAAACTTTCTGATTATTGTACAAAACTGCGTGTTGAGTATGTTATATTTTAGTAGGTACAAATTGTTTATATTTAGTGGTACTGTACATGTAAATGACTCGTTTATATTTAGTGGTACATGTATATATTTGATGCATAGTCTGTGATATGCTATACCCATTAAAAAATGTCCTCCCCCAAAAATAAACAACAACAAAAGTGATAGCACCTTAAAGACAAGCAGCAAACACACTTCGCTTCACTTTCTACAGATACAACATATGGTGTAAGTCGTTGGCCTGAAAGGGGGGGGGGAGAGAACGCAGCGGCGGAGAACTGCACGGGAAATTATTTCTTTTAAATTAGTATAATTCCATACCGCACCAGGAAATGAATCAGACGAAGTAGTGCACATTTAATATCGTGTAACAAAGTAGTGTGTAACAGGCCGTCAACAAAGTTCGGATATTAGCGGGTTTTGTTGTTGTTGTTATTTAACTAGGGCTAGTGAGCTTCTCGCTCTTTAGCAGCCAATACCAAGTTGAAGACTCCATGGTATTATCTACACTGTAGATCTAGGCTTTTCCTGTGGCTTTTCTGCCATTCCGAAATGTGCCGAGTTGAAGTCATGAGCTCCAGTTTCTCCAGCTTGGCTTGCATTTAAAGGATCATCACATCTGTTCCCTGCCATCAATGGTACCTATACCTTGTAGCGGTATGGCAGCTTGTGTACCCTGACAATCCCCAGAGCTATGCCAGTAGGAGTTTTACTCCTGGTCTGGACTGGTCTGCGTGGGTAGGGGTCAGACAAAAGCTGGTACCCTGGTCCTCCCTGTCTATGTAAAAAATCGCACATGTTACGGAAACGGCAACAAATGGAAAAACTTTGATGCGGGACGGACATCCGGAGTCTCAGGCTCGTATGACTGCCAGTGGTGAAAGCCGAAAGGAAGCCATTGACATGAAAACGGATGCTCTGACCGCAAAATTGTATTTTGGAACGTCAGAACTATGAATGAGGCAGAAAAGCTGAGACAAATCACAGCAGAGATGAGGAACTACAAATTACATATCCTGGGGATAAGCGAGAGCAGATGGACAGGGACGGGGAGAATAAAAACAGCTACAGGGGAAACAGTACTTTATTCTGGTAGAGAGGTTGGTCAGCACAACGAAGGTGTAACCATTATCCTGAAGAAAGGAATGGAAAGGTCTTTACTGGAATGGAAACCCATCAACAACAGACTGATAAGAGCAAGACTGAGAGGGAGGTTCACCAACACCACAATTATACAATGCTATGCACCAACAAACGACAGCAATGAAGAGATCAATGACGAGTTCTATCAACATGTACAAAAGGAAATGGAAACTGCACCCAGGTACGATCTTATTATAGTAATTGGAGACCTCAATGCGAAAGTTGGAACACACAATAATTATAACGAAAGAGTAATGGGGAAATGCGGCAGTGGAACAGTAAATGAGAATGGGGACAAATTAATAAGCTTCTGCAGTATTAACAGCCTGGTCATTGGAGGAACACTTTTTCCACACAAAGAAGTGCACAAGTTAACATGGGAATCAACAAACGGACGGGACAGAAACCAGATAGATCACATAATGATCAATGGCAGATGGATTCATGCATTACAAGACGTGAAAGTATGAAGAGGCGCAGATGTGGGAAGTGATCATCACCTAGTAGTGGCAAGACTGAAGGTGAAACTCAGAGCTGCCGGACCAGTTGCAGTCAAACATAAAAGATATAACATCACGAAACTTAAGGACCCCCTCACCAGAAAAGCTTTCGTGGTCGACGTAAAGAGGCGATATCAGATTACCAAAAGCCAGGAAAGACAAGAGACCGATGATGTCGACCAGAAATTCAACACATTGTCAAAAATATACGAGGAAAGCAGTAAGTCATGCTTGGGATTCCAGGAAAGAAAGAGCCAAGACTGGATAACACCAGAAACGCTAAACACCATAGCGAAGAGAAGGGAAATGAAAAGAAAGAAATCAGAAGCTAAGTCTCCCAGGTTAAAGGCAATATATAGTGAACAGTACAGTCAGCTGGACAAGGAAGTAAAACGTCAAACCCGTGCTAACAAAAGGACATTTCTGCATGACCTTGCAAGACAGGCAGAAGAGGCAGCACTGAGAAATGAACAAAGCACAGTTTATAAAATAAGTAAAACTATCAGTGGAAAACGAGGTGCAAACAACATAACGTTAGTAAGAGACAAGCAAGGAAATCGCATCACCACAGCGCAGGGGCAGGAAACAAGATGGGCAGAGCACTTCAGAGAAATACTGAATAAGGAACCACCAGAGACTCAGCTGAAAGTTCCTGAGGCTGAAAGTGACTTAGACGTAAATACAGACATTCCACGAAAAGAAGAAATCATCACAGCTATCAAAAGTTAAAAAATGGAAAAGCGCTAGGTCACGACAATCTAAATGCTGAGTTATTCAAGGCAGACCCTGAACTAGCAGCAGAACTGTTAGAACCACTATTTGCACAAGTCTGGGAAACTGAGACAACACCAACAGAGTGGAGTAAAGGAATAATTGTCAAATTGCACAAGAAGGGCGACCTTGCAGACTGCAACAACTGGAGAGGAATTACCCTCCTCTCAGTTCCCAGTAAAATACTTGGTAGGATAATCATCCAGAAAATTTCAAAAGCAGTTGACCATAAACTGAGAAAAGAACAAGCGGCTTTTAGAAAGAACAGACGATGTGCAGATCATATATTCATCCTCAGGAACATTATAGAGCAGTGCTCAGAATGGCAGAGACAGCTATACATTAACTTTGTTGATTTTGAAAAGGCTTTCGACAGCATACACAGGGACAGCCTATGGAAAATACTGAGGGCTTATGGAATTCCCAGCTGCATTGTTTCCATCATAAAAAGCCTCTATTCTAACTTTACATGCAGTGTTGGATTGAGTAATGTAACTTTTGAAGTGAAAACAGGAGTACGACAGGGATGCTCCTTATCAACAACATTATTTTTGACAGCCATAGATTGGGTGATGCGCCAGACAACAACGGGCTGATCACCCGTTTGCCAGTCACTTCGATTACGGAAACAACAGCAAATGGGTTGATTTGCCGTTGCCCTAAAGACGCCATTAGGCGTGATGGGAAACAATGGCAAAGAAAACCTATCTGCTGTTGCCCTAAGACGCCACTAGGCGTAATGGCCACTTACTGCTTTGACGGTCGGTGGCTAAGGCGGAAGAAGAAGAAGAAGCCAGACAACAGAGGGCAGTCAAAGAGGAATTAGATGGACAACGTTTTCTACACTGGAAGACCTGGAATATGCAGATGACATTGCGCTACTTTCGCCTTTCACATCAACACATCCAAGAAAAAACCGACAGACTGAATAAGTATGGCCAGCAGGTTGGCCTGAACATCAATCTGAGGAAGACAGAGGTCATGACACTAAATGTGAGCAATCCTGAGCCAATAACAGTAAGGAACCAGAAGTTAGAACAGACAGACACATTTACTTACCTAGGATGCATAGTAACACCTGACGGCGGAACAAGCAAAGATATCAACAACAGAATGAATAAAGCGAGAACAGCCTTTGCAAGTCTCAACAACATTTGGAAGTCTTCCCAGTACAGCACAAACACCACATTAAGACTGTATGAGAGCTGTGTACTTTCTATGCTTCTCTGTGGTGCGGAATGCTGGAGAGTAACAGAGAAGGAAATGTCGAAACTGTCCTCCTTCCACACAATCTACCTAAGGAAAATTCTCCGAATCTTTTGGCCAAACACCATCAGTAACCAAGAACTACTTATTCGGAGTAACCAGGAGGACATGCACACTATCATAGCTGGCAGACGCTGGTGTTGGGTTGGCCACGTCCTCAGAAGGGACCCTGATACCATCACAAGAACAGCTATGCTATGGACCCCAGAGGGAAAGCGAAAGAGAGGTCGACCAAAAACAACTTGGCGGAGAACTGTGGAAGCCGAGATGCAAAGAATGAACCAGAGTTAGGGCACTGTACGAAGGATGGCCGCCGACCGAGCAAAGTGGAATCAATTTGTTGCTGCCCTACAAGACGCCACCAGGCGTGATGGCCACTGACTGCTTTGACGGTTGGCGGTTATGGATCAAACAAAGAAGACATCTGTTCCCAAGCTAGGAGTAAGAAGCGCGTGGCAAACTGTGCATTCCCCGCCATCCAAGGGGGCTTTCCAACTATACAGAGCTAAAATACTGTGCTCTGGTTCTAGGCTCTCCCAGGGAATTGTCAAGTCCTGCGCAGAGCCATTTCTCAGCTCCCAATGCCTATCACTGGGTCCATAGTAAGATCCTCCTGCTTACAGTCAACCAGGTCAAAGCCACAGAATCATGTCTGGGGCTCAAGTGACTTCTCCAAGCTTAGTGTGCTATACTAGGTTCTCAACAAGTTTCACTACAGGGGGAATCTCTGGACGTGTGTGGATGTTTCAAGGGTCAATGAGGGTGTAATTAGCCTCACAGACAGAGGTTCACTTCTACATATGTATATTGTAGCATTGTGCATAGCTGTTGTCTTTACTTTTCAAATGCCCCATCATTTCTATAATGCAGCTGGTGTATACAGGGTTGCCCAAAAGTCTCGATCCATAAGCAACTTGCATTAAATAAATGTTTTCTCTCTTCTAACTTAAATAATCGTGAGGATCCATGTTATGCGTACTTGTAAACCATCTCTGTGCGTTCATCAATTGTTAGTTTCGAAACCTTATTGGCACTGACAGATTACTACACACAAAAAATACATAAATTATTATTTAAGTTACAAGAGAGAAAACATTTATATAAGGCAAACTGCCTATGGATAGAAGACTTTTGAGACATCCTGAATATGTTCATTCTCTCGTTCATTACCTTTCATTAACTGGCCATCCGCTTTTAATCGTTGCAATACAATGCTAAAACTGTATCTCGTGTTTTTAGTGCATTTGTTAACAACAATAAAACATGATCAATACATTTACGTTTCATGTACTTGATGCATGCTACCAAAGCGCACGGAAGGTCCTGGGTTCGAGTCCTGTGTAAGCCACTCAAGTCTGTTGTTTTTCTGTTGTCTAGTGTTCTACTTCTTTATTTTTTACGAGTGCCTGAAAACATACCTTTATGTTTGTCTAATATTTATTTACCAATGCGAAACTAATGACAAGAACCTGGACAAGCTCCATTTGAGCAAGAGATGAGAAGAAGACGCTGACGATGGATTGGTCAAAATGTAGAAACCTGCTCACAGCGTTACCTGCCAGTTCTTTTTCTGGAATACTGATAAAGTCTCTAGTTGATAACTATATTTTCTTTTTGCTCATCATCAGTTGATAAATATAAGCTCACCATAACATCACCAGAGTTACATGCTGTGTTGTTGTGTTGCTTGTGGTTTGAGTATGGAATGTCAACTCGACCTACGCAGTGGTGTGTAGACATGGAGTGAGAGTATAATATGCGAATGATAAGAAGAGTTCGTGGTGTTGACAAATGGTCTTTTTCTTTCACTCATGTATGGCTGGAAGTCATCGACACCAACGACTGTGTACCTTTGCTACAGTTTAATTGGACGTACACACTCGACAGCACGAATAGTGACAAATCACAGGTTGGCATAATACATCATGGTACAGTGGATAAATGGTCTTGCAATGATACATGGGCACTCATGTAGAATAATAGCATAATGGACTGTCAGTAGACAAGCACTCAGTATTGCCCATATATATATATCATCTGAGTTTACTGACAAAGCACGTCAGATTATAAACAATATTCAAGATGGCTTCTAGACCTAACCTCGTCTAGCGAAGATTCCTTAGAATAATATATTCAGCACATATTTTCATATAATCATATTGAACCGCTGGTAATGGGTTCTCATGTGTAGCAGTGATCTCTGGACTCATCAAGCGATAATACGGGGCATCCCTTTCTCTTCTTGAAAGTCACAAAATATTTGGATACAAGATGGCTTCTCTCGTGAGCTGTCACTCACGTTTGAATACAGATAATGAATCTGCATTAAAGTTAGTCATTCATTAAATGTTCTCAGTGCTCCGTAGATTCTATCATGATACAATTGACTTCATCATACAAGATATAGTGCTGCTAGGAATGAATGTCGTTTTTCATCTAGGTAAATATTTCCTCAGACGTACAAATCGTGTCTATCGAGAAACGGTGGCTTAGCAAGAGTTCATAAGTATCTTTTGTTACCTTGGTATCAGAAATATGATTCTGCCATTCCTTGGCAATAAGAATAAACACTGGGGTAAAGCATACACGATAGGTCTAGACGACTATCACTTTCCCCATAAATACTGAGATCACTTTTTCCGGCGACAAGCCGCTACAGAAAAAATCACAGCCCCATCAGGACGAAGCCAAATCACACCCCTCTAGCGACACATCCGCCGAACAGCCCTTTGACCTTTCTAACGACAAAAGACCATATAGTTCGACTTAGATATGTAAAGATATACAGATATAAGACAGACTCGTCCTACCCAGACAAACAATACACATAAATTCAGGCCATAGATACACTGAAGCAAGAACAACCTATTTCTACCCAAACAAAGAATAAATCGCAGTAAAACTGGATTCATCCGCGGAGTTCGATCGAAGTGACGACACTCCTTTCAAGGGAAGTAACTCAATAATGACTTTTCCTTAAGCACTAAAAAGTATCTATTTTGTTTACAAAATATTTGCGAACATAACAAGCATACAAATGTATTATATTGTAAGATATCAAAGACTGCACGTAACAGTCTTACCACACCTCCCGGGAAAAAAAAAATGGAACATTTTTTTTTTTTTTTTTTTGAAATACATCTAGGAGCAACGTACAATAGGCTCACAACGCATGAATAATGCGCAGATGAAAATATCAGGAATAAATATAACGCCTAATATGAGGCTAAGTCGACTTATGGAGCGACTGGTGAGAATGTATCTCATAAACTGAGAGAAATTATTTCTCTACAAGTAAATTTTTCCAGGAAGGTGTCATCAAAGTATAATACAATTCTGGCAATTACACAATGCCTAAAAAATTTCATACCATAATTTCGTATAAGATATCTTAAATTTATGATTTATGAAGAAAAATCATCAAAGCACAGCGGTGAATAAACATCAATGAACCGCTAAGTAATGATACAATCATTATATTATTAAATTACAAATGTGTATCTATCTTGATATAGAAAAGAACTATTATAAACTAGACATATCAAGAAGTCTAAGACCTAATAGTTATGTGGAATCATGTGGGCATCTTGACAGAATGTCTGCCATCACATTATCTGATCCACGAATAGCTCGCACAGAGAAATGAAAAGGTTGAAGAGCAATTGCATATCGAGTAGACCTCGAGCTCTTCAAATTCTTACTCTGTATAGCAGTAAGAGCTTTTTGGTCGGTTTCTACTATGAAATGTGCGCCTAGAAGGAATCTCTGTAGTTTGAGGATCGACCAAACCATAGCTAATAGCTCACGGTCTAAAACCGAATAATTCCTTTCTGCCGCATTAAGTTTTCTGGAAATATACATTACAGGATGCAGAGTTCCAGAGTACTCTTGCATTAGTGCCGCTCCAATCCCAGTGGATGAAGCATCACTACGAAGAACAAATGTCTTATCTTTAGTAGGTAACACTAAAATAGGTGGTGTTGAAAACAATGTTTTAATCTTATCCAAAGAGCATTGGCATTCCTGAGACCAGTGAACCATATTAGGCGAACCTTTCTTTAAAAGTGTAGAAAGAGGTGCCATGATAGAGGATAGATTCTGAATGAATCTGCCATAAAATTGAATAAGACCTAACAGACTTCTCACCTGTTTTTTAGTCTTAGGGATAGAGATGTTAAGTATCTTACTTGTATTATGGTCCTCTGTCTTTAGGAAACCATGACCAACTCGGTGGCCTAGGAAAGAAATTTCGCTAAAACCAATATAGGCTTTAGAGGGTTTCGCTGTCAGGTTGTGCTCGCGCAAAGTAGACAGCAATTCATCTAACCCTGAATAGTGATCTTCCCAAGTATCGCTGAAAAGACAGATGTCGTCTAGATATGCAATGACATCTGACCGATAAGATAGGATTCGGCGCATCATGCGTACGAATGTAGCTGGTGCGTTCATAAGACCGAAAGGCATAAAATTCCATTGGAACAAACCTCTAGGTGTTGAAAAAGCCGTGAGAGGTTTGGCGCGTTCAGATAAAGGAACTTGCCAATATCCTTTAGACAAATCAAGTTTAGTGAAAAAAATGAGATTTGGAGAGTCGAGTAAGTAGCTCTTCCAGTAAAGGCATAGGTTCGGCATCGAACTTCGTTACTTGATTCAATTTGCGATAGTCAACGCAAAGACGTATGTTATTGTCTTTTTTTCCGAACAATAACCATCGGCGAAGAATATGCAGAGGTGGATGGTTCGATTATTTTCAAATCTATCATCTCATCCAACTCTTTCTCGACCTGTGCTTGAAAATGTATAGGTATAGGATAAGGTCTAACCCTAATAGGAGTATGGTCAGTTAGAACAATGTCATGTTCAATGACATGAGTTTGTCCAGGGATGTCAGTGAGTACATCCTGAAATGTTTGCAACATAGTTGAAACTTGTCGCTGTTCTCCTAGAGACAAATCAGGAGAGACAGTAACGTTCTTCCATGATTCACTAGAATGAAGTGGGATCATTGGAAGAGGAAGATTTACATCTGAAAAACTTGTTTCCTCATCCTGTATCACGGACAGTGATGAGTAATGACCATGTTGTACTGGAGAATTGTCCGTAGCTTGGAAAATGGGTTGCAAATAATCCGGACGTTCGTGGAATTCCGTAAGCATATTGATGTGGAAGGTTTTATGCTTCCCATCAATATCGACAATATAGTCGACATCGGAAATTTTCGATATTATATCGTACGGACCTTTCCAAGAAATAAGTAGTCTGTTTTCCCTACAAGGTAGTAATACAAATGCTTTGTCACCAGGACAAAGTTGTCGTAAGCATCTCTTCTTATTGGCAAATTGCCTTGCCTTCTGTTTCGCAAATTCAGAAGAAGAAGTTGCTAATTTGCATGCTTCGATAATCTTTTGTCTCAACGCGATGACATATTCGTAGGATGACTTTGTGTCATCGTCAATATTGTCAGCTGTTATGAGATCATGAAGCAACGACATAGGGCCACGCGGACGCGCGCCAAAGACGAGTTCAAAGGGAGAAAATCCTGTATGTTCATTGGGTACCTCTCTGTAAGCAAAGAGGGCCGCAGGTAAAACTCTGTCCCAGTCTTGAGGATGATCCTCAGTTATCTTCCCTAGTAAGTTTTTAAGTGTTCTATTAAGGCGTTCGACCATCCCATTAGACATTGGATGATAGATACTACTTAAAGATCTATCTATCTGCAGAGTAGACATTACTTGAGACATGGTATCTGATATTAGTTGGGTGCCATGGTCTGACAATATCTCTCCGGGGAACCCCAGACGAGAAAATATAAGCCAAAGAGCATCTGCAATATCAGCAGTAGTAATGCTCTTCAGAGGAATAGCCTCTGGCCAACGTGTGCACATATCAACACACGTCAAGATAAACTGATGTCCTCTGGCAGACTTGATCTTAAATGGACCAATAATGTCTATGGCCATTTTTTGAAACGGCCGAATAGGAATGTCTGCCGCCTGAATGGGTGCAGCATGCCGTGGACCTTTGGATTTAACTTCCTGACATACTTTACAAGATCGACAATAAATCCGTATGTCCTTGTTTACCAATGGCCAAAAGAAAGCCGCAAGGACTCTTGACTTAGTACGGGAAAAACCCATGTGTCCAGCACACTGAGAGTCGTGAGCGTGCTGCAAAATTTTAACTCTCAAATTCTTGGGAACCAGGATTTGAGAATGACTTGACGTAATGGAGTCTTGAACCATACGTACAAGTACGCCATTCTTCTTTGTAATCCACGATTTACGACTTGTGTCTTTATTCGGATCACCTTTAGTTGCAAGAATGAAGAATTTCTTCAGAGTGGGATCATCTTCTTGCTGTTTTATAAACGAGTCACGAGAAATTACCAAGGGATCATCTTGGTTATGCACTTCATTATCTTCAGTAGATGAAGTTTGAGGCATATTAAGAGCCTGAGCTCTAGTGACTACAGCGTTAGCAATCTGCATGTTTTGCCTTTCCCACGCGGAAATTTGTTGCGGAGTGCATTCTTTGACTCCATGAATGCGACCGATGATGAGGTCAGCGATCGGATTCGGAAGAAGACATGCGTGTACATCTCCTGTAAAGAAAGGAGTAGCAATCCTAATGATAGCAGTAGAGTATTTCTCTAATGTGCCGCCAAATGTTACACATTTGACTACTTGTCCAGTGGCACGGGAAGGATCTACGAGTGACTGCCTAACACCAATTGTGGTGCATCCAGAATCAAATAGCACGGAGACTGGATTGTTATTTACTAAACCCTTATGTAAGACAAGAGAACCTCTTCCATCATGCGCGACTGATGCAGGAAGAGCAGGAAGAGGATGGCCGCAGCTTAAAGTAGACACTGTGGTTGGCTCAAATAATGTTTTGCATTGGGGGCACTGAGATGCTCTCCCAAAATCAAAAGCGGCACATGCCATATTATTAGCGTCATTATTGTCTTTACTCTGTTTATAGGCTTCATGGGACTCTTGTTGTGCAGAGTTTGCCTGAAAATGTGGTTTATGTCTTCTGTTTTGAGATCTACCTCGGTTATTATTACCTCTGTAGTTATTGTTACCTCTATTGTAACCCCTATTTGGGTTTGAGTCATAGTTCTCTTGGTTACCATTATCATATTCATTATAATGAGTATCTCTGTAATTGCGATCTTGTTGACTCCAAGACGGATACCTCGGATAGTTTCTATAATTACTTCCTCTATGGAAATTACTATAATTGTGACCACCCCTGTGTCGAGAGCTATCAGCTCGTCTCCAGTTCTTTGAAGAAGAACCCTGAAATGATTGGTTACCTTGGTTTTGATAACTATTATGGTTACCTTTTTTATCAAATCTGTTTTGAGGTCCCTGAAATCTGTGTGAATAATTGGGATTGTATGGTGTTGCTGAAGCAACTGGCATACTCTCCTTAATCTTAGTGTTGCCAAAAGTCACGTCGGGGTGTGCAGTGACATATTGGGTACAATATTCTTCCATTTCCTTTAGAGATTTGGGTTTACGCTCATGTATAAATTCAAGGAATGGTTTGTTAACACATGACATAATCTTATCTCTGAGCAACAAATCCATAAGTCCTTCATACGTTTTTTTCTGTTTTGGAAAGCTCAATCCAACGATCAACTGTGAGACGTGCCTTTGCAATGAATTCTGAGAATTCTACACCTGTCTCAGGCACCATCGTCTTAAACAAAAGGCGATAGCCTTCCTCACTTAGCTGGTATTTTTTTTATCAAAGCCGCCCTAATGACATCATAATTATCCTTATCTGCTTCTCCTACAAGGCATAACCTAGTCAGAGATTCACCTTTCAAGTTTTCTGCTAATTGATTAGCGTATTGTGATTTATCCACATTATGTGTACGACAAGAACGTTCAAATCTATCCAGCCAGAATGTAATATCGTCACTGGACTGATTGAACGGTGGAACCTTAACCTTGTAAGTAGAAGGTTTACCATTACCACTAGATGCCTGATTAACATTACTCATACTTGTCAATCTCAATTTCTCTAACTCAAATTCATGTTCTCTTATTGCTTTTTTCTCCTCAGCTTCTAATCTTTTTTGTTCAGCTTCCCTGTCTAATCTTTTTTGTTCAGCAGCAGCTTCTCTTTCTAATCTTTTTTGTTCAGCTTCCCTGTCTAATCTTTTTTGTTCAGCAGCAGCTTCTCTTTCTAATTTTTTTTGTTCAGCTTCAAATCTCCTTTCCTCCACCTGCATCTGCAATTTCTTTTGTTCAGCTTCAAATCTCCTTTCCTCCACCTGCATCTGCAATTTCTTTTGTTCAGCAGCAGCATCAGCTTCTTTTTCTAATCTTTTCTCTTCAGCCAGAGCTTTTCTCTCTTCTGCAGCAGCTTTTTTCTCTTCAGCAGCAGCTTTTCTCTCCTCTGCAGCAGCTTTTCTCTCTTCAGCAGCAGCAGCAGCTTTTTTCTCTTCTGCAGCTAATGCTTTGTCATATTGAGCAACTGCCCATTCTTCTAATTGTTGACCAGTCTTATCAAGGGCTTTCCCTTGTATAATGAAGTATTCTAATGTAGACATGATGTCTAACAATAATACTAATCACTTGAAATAATAATAATACCACAAGTTCTTAATGACTTGATTAATCAGCACACTATCCCAATATCTGTGGGTCACAAGCCTTAATAAGGTCTTGTATAACAGTAATAATAATCAAGTACTGGTTTATACCATAATCCAAGTGCAGTGCACAAGCAATAGTGTCTTATGAAATATACCTATATAAAACATATGTCAACCAACAGAATACATAAAGTACAAATAAGACTGACAATACGAAAACGTTTACAGAAATCAAATAAATCAAATAGGGAAATCAATGAAAATAATCACTGAATCTGCAAAGAATAACAACACAAATGACGTCACAGTATATGAATAAAAATTGTGAATAGAACTGAAAGATAGAAAAGGGTAGACCAACAAATTACAAACAATTCAAAACAAAACTAAAGAACAAAGAAATATCACGAAAATAACAATACTTACAGTCTTCACAGCTAACACAAATAGCAACTAGTTGTTGCAAGCAAATTTCCAATTAAGGAAATTGCACCTAAAGAAAACGCCCACAACGGACCCTCTATGACGTGGGATATACTGTTGTGAGGACACCGCCCAACCTAAACACAACCCGCTGACATATAAACTAACATACTATACAAACAAATAACATGTAAACATAAATATATAAATTATGTGTATGATAGTATGTGTTGCAAAATAGGCTCAGTTTTACAGTAATGGCAAAGTTATTCTTATGAAAATAAATAAACTGCCACTTTATTGAATTACAAATTCTGGCCTTAAATATTAAAGTTCAACACAACAGCAGAACATAAGAAGATCCATCGATGAAAGTAGGGCTTTTATGTTCAACCACATTTCAACAACAGGACAGTTTATGGCCTTTAAAGTATCATCTCTGTACTGTGACACTCTGTAATGTCTAAGAGTAAAAATGTCAACAACGCTGACCTACATACTGCATTCACTTTGACAGGTCACGTGACGAAGTGTTGACAAAGAGCAAACTAATACTGCAAGTGTGTCGTATCAGCGACAGGAAACGGCCTGGTATCGGTAGTCTGTTGACTTCTCAACTTCTGCGAGGTCAACCCCAGAAAGCTGGTCCACCAGTTGATAAAGTCTCTATGGTGTTCTGATTACAACCTCTTGTAATGGGTATAGTGGCCACCGCTGTAAAGATATTTCGGGTCACTGTAAAAGATCGGTGTTGTTTGCTCCACTCTAGTGTACACAAACCAGTGCTACAATCCCAGCAATCAGTGGTGTTAATGATGGGTGTGTGCTGGAAGACAAAGGTCAGCAACGACTGTGTACCTTTGCTACAGTTTAATTGGACGTACACACTCGACAGCACGAATAGTGACAAATCACAGGTTGGCATAATACATCATGGTACAGTGGATAAATGGTCTTGCAATGATACATTGGCACTCATGTAGAATAATAGCATAATGGACTGTCAGTAGACAAGCACTCAGTATTGCCCATATATATATATATATCATCTGAGTTTACTGACAAAGCACGTCAGATTATAAACAATATTCAAGATGGCTTCTAGACCTAACCTCGTCTAGCGAAGATTCCTTAGAATAATATATTCAGCACATATTTTCATATAATCATATTGAACCGCTGGTAATGGGTTCTCATGTGTAGCAGTGATCTCTGGACTCATCAAGCGATAATACGGGGCATCCCTTTCTCTTCTTGAAAGTCACAAAATATTTGGATACAAGATGGCTTCTCTCGTGAGCTGTCACTCACGTTTGAATACAGATAATGAATCTGCATTAAAGTTAGTCATTCATTAAATGTTCTCATTGCTCCGTAGATTCTATCATGATACAATTGACTTCATCATACAAGATATAGTGCTGCTAGGAATGAATGTCGTTTTCATCTAGGTAAATATTTCCTCAGACGTACAAATCGTGTCTATCGAGAAACGATGGCTTAGCAAGAGTTCATAAGTATCTTTTGTTACCTTGGTATCAGAAATATGATTCTGCCATTCCTTGGCAATAAGAATAAACACTGGGGTAAAGCATACACGATAGGTCTAGACGACTATCACTTTCCCCATAAATACTGAGATCACTTTTTCCGGCGACAAGCCGCTACAGAAAAATCACAGCCCCATCAGGACGAAGCCAAATCACACCTCTCTAGCGACACATCCGCCGAACAGCCCTTTGACCTTTCTAGAGACAAAAGACCATATAGTTCGACTTAGATATGTAAAGATATACAGATATAAGACAGACTCGTCCTACCCAGACAAACAATACACATAAATTCAGGCCATAGATACACTGAAGCAAGAACAACCTATTTCTACCCAAACAAAGAATAAATCGCAGTAAAACTGGATTCATCCGCGAGTTCGATCGAAGTGACGACACTCCTTTCAAGGGAAGTAACTCAATAATGACTTTTCCTTAAGCACTAAAAAGTATCTATTTTGTTTACAAAATATTTGCGAACATAACAAGCATACAAATGTATTATATTGTAAGATATCAAAGACTGCACGTAACAAATACCCAAAGTAAGAGAAATTGTGGTAGACCGAAGAATACTGGAGAAGAGAACTGGTGACAGAAAAGAAAATGATGGGAAAGATAAAAAAAAAAGTCACTGAGTTGATGGCAAGCGCCACAGCAGGAGTTAGCATGCGTTTGCTAAAGGCTTATGATCTTTGTATGCTTGTTAAGCATATTTTCTCTCTGTCGCCTCAATCTCCATTTCCAGAAACTGTCACATGTCTTTACAACGTATATTAACTACCTTTATTGTTAACATGAGTCACTTCAAAGTTAACTGTCACATGTCTTCACAACGTATATTAACTATCTTTATTGTTAACATGAAGCACTTCAATGTTAACTGTCACATGTCTTCATAACGTATATTAACTATCTTTATTGTTAACATGAGTCACTTCAATGTTAACTGTCACATGTCTTCACAACGTATATTCACTATCTTTATTGTTAACATAAAGCACTTCAAAGTTAACTGTCACATGTCTTCACAACGTATATTAACTATCTTTATCGTTAACATGAAGCACTTCAAAGTTAACTGTCACTTCCTGATAGTTGCAGTGATTGCCATTTGTTCTGGTCTCTTTCAAGATGTGAGCATTAGAAAATTCTGGCGGTAGTAACGTTAATGGAACAATGGTAGAAAAAGTTTATTGATTTCAGTACCAAGGTCCACTAATAAAATCAGGTAAAAGGGTTTTGCCTCAGAAATAACCAGAAGAAGCCCCAGACAAAAACAGCATTGCTGAAAACCAAAACATTATATGCTACTAATCGTTATCCCTGGACGATATAGAAAACTGTTTCCTAATGTTACACAGAGCCAATACTCTCAGACGAATAAGAATTTTGGGCCATTAAAATACCAAGTCATGGAAAGAAGAGATCGGGCGGATACGTAAATTCAGAGACGTGGTTTTAATAAGGTAATAATAAAAGCTCAACTGACAGTACTTGGTACATTAATTGGCTTGGAGAAGGTCATTTCATCTTGTTACTACTTATACTACTTAGCTTTTACTGTTAGTACTTACCGCTTCAAAATCAATAATTTTCCGTAGGTCTTTCTCAAACTGTAAAGATAGTACGTTTATGAAATCATCTGGTAATGCTTGTCGTAAATTTAGATAGGTTTGAAAGATATTTATGGTCCCGCCTGAGTAGAGTGGATGGTGATAAGTACGTGAGAAATAAAGGCGTGAAAATAGATTTCACGAGTGAATAGTTTAAGGAGAAGATCTGTCTCTGGAATGAGTGGTTTCTCTAGTCCAGCCTATCTATACGACTATCTTTTAGTACAAGACAATCTTGCCCCTCCTTATACCTAGAAATATAAGTTTAACTACACACACACACACACAGCTATGTGACGTCAAGACACACAAACGTGAAAAACTATGGTTAATTGGGTATGGGTTTGACCACCACACAAGTTAAGTTTCGTTTGTTGTTTATTATCATTAAACTTGACAACACCGAATATCTATGCAAGATCAAATAAAATCAGAATTACATACATAAGAAAGTATCAGAATACATGTGCCCTCCCCTTATTGAGAAAAAAAAGAACCCAACAAGTTAATAACCCCAAAGGTCGAAGGTTAGCATTATGTTACAGAATAGACAGTAAAGTAAACAAAGTTCCTAATAAATGCTACTCAGTAAAGTAAACAATTTTTTTAAAGCAAAATAACCAGGTTGGTACAAGTTACTTTAACAAGAAAAATATTCACTCTCTTTGTCATACGTGGCCACTCACTCGCTCCTTACCTACTCTTGGTGATATTCGATTGGACATACAATTATCCTGAATATATATATATATATATATATATATATATATATATATATATATATATATATATATATATATATATATATATATATATATATATATATATATATATATATATATATATATATATGTGACAGCGCCATCTTGAGGTTTGTCGTTCTCGGCGATGGCCCCATCTGGGCAGTCATGTTGTCTATGTGGTTTAGTGCCTTTTGATCACGTTATCTTCAAGCAGATTTATTACAAGGCCATAATAAGCCTACATATTAGTAGTGTTTTTGCTCTAGTTGTGTATATCTGTGTTTTCATGCATTCTGGAGCAATAATCGCGTGTGTTATCTGTGTGGCGCAGATTAATGCGCGTAAGCGCGCAGTAAATTGAGTGGTTAGGCCAGGGCTTATAAAAATGGGTAGCAAGTGGCGAAACTGGGATTGTTGAGACAGCCGCCCAGTAAGAACAGACGAAGAAGACACACAAGAGCCAAGCTGTAAATGCCTTGAGCACGTGAGTTAATTTAAATTAGCATTAGTTTTCTAGGATTCTGAAATTATATCGATGTGGCTATTTTAATATTTAATGGAATAAATAGATAGATAGATAGATGTGAAAGTTTAAGAGCGATTATTTCATTCTTCAGAAAGGCAGACATAGTGTGAGGCTATTAAGATTAGCGATCGCAAGATAGCAACCTCGTGGTGATAAAAGGCGGCGATAGCGAGTCTGATTAAACACGCTCCGCGTGTTAAACCCATAATATGTTATGCCGAGCGACACGCGGTGTATTTAGTTCCAGTTTTTTGGTTAAAGCCAAGAATATTATCCTTTAATGTAAAAGTAATTAAGTGTATTTCACGATTATTGATTATTCTACTGTTTATCTTTAGTGGTTACTTAGAAGGGAGAATAGTCATTTAGATTTCTGGTGCGTAAGGCAAGTTGAGACAGGTGTTTCTCTGTTTGCTCCCGGTGGAGCATGGAAACACCAATGCGGCTGGTGTCCACCACAAGTCAACAGAAGCATTTTTATGCTGTTACAGTGGTTGTTCCTGTAATAATGTGTTTCATGTGATGAGTTGCCAATCTCGTCAGGGGTCACATATGACACGTTTGTGGCCAGGCGCACCAGTCGTCACTTACGACATGTTCAGAGTGCGAGAACGAGTATTGATGTGGGTCGGTTGAGAGGTAGTAGTTAATTCTCATTATTGAGATTATTTGTTGTACATGTATTGAAGAATATGATTTTATGTCCAGTTGATTATTATTGTTATGTGAACATGGTTTGTGAGAGCACGTGGGCGTACTTAGAGTTGTATATTTCTCTCCTCCGCTCCTGAGGGAGCATGGGGCCACCGGTGTGGTTTGTCTCAGCATGAAGCATTCAGATGCTCTTGCAGTAGTGGTTTCGGTAGCAACCTATGTTACCCGGTGCGATTGCCAGCCTCATGCACAACACCATACTAGTCGCATTGGACGACACGCATGAGTGTGTGAGATAGTTGATGATATCAGGTGGGCGCATGTTTTCTGTATGGTAAGTGTTATTATCCATGCTATTAATGTTCACTTAGACATTGTTTTATTTATTGTTTTTCAGACAGTCTATGAACACTGACTGGGTGTTCGTTTGATTGTTCGTTTGATTGTTCGTTTGATTGTTCGTTTGATTGTTTGTTGGATTGTTCGTTTGGTGTTCGGTTGTGTTCGGTAGAATTAAATGTTGATCTGCATAAGGCTTTGGGTTGCTTGAATTGTTAAGTCTGCTGCTGAGAGGGTTGCAAGCAACCAATAATTGCAACCCCTGTCAAACGATCCTTTATACATTTTCTTGGTGCACGGGCTTTGGGTGTGAGGTACCCCTAGCGCCCCTGTCACAAGTGGCGTTGTCGGCAGGATTGACAGACAGCACGCAGTGAAGCAACTCTTCAGCAATCAGAGCAGCAACAGCCGAAACAGTAGAACACCCAGTTCAGTGCAAGGCAAGGGACGGGATCATCCAGTTTGTCAAGATTTCTAGTCAACTCTACTGGCAACAAGATGGCGGCACGCAACACACGCGCTGCTAGTAGAACTGATAACGAAGATGTGGCTGAGGTGGATGACCCTGTAGTGGGGCTAAATCGTCAACCAGAACGAGTGCAGTACATCGTGGTACCTACTCACAAGAGGGTGCGGTGCTTTGGGAAGCGCACGGGTCCTACGGCCGAGGAATATGTCAGAGAGGTGAGAGCTGCCTGGAGAGTAGGGATGATGAGTAAAGAGGACCAGGCGGATGTTATTCTTGACAGTGTGACCCCAAGTGTCCGAAGGGAGCTGAGGATTCAGGCTGATGACGATGACCCAGAAGCAATGCTACATTCCATTCTTAGGGTGTATGGGGAGCGTCGGAGCATCCCAGAAGTAATGGCCGCGTTCTACTCTACCCGGCAAGGTGCAAGGGAGTCTCTTTGGGAATTCTCCCATCGCATTCACGAGGTGTTTGAAAGTGTTGTAAGGGCACAAAAGCAGAACAACGTCACTCCCTTGGCGCCATCCTTTCTTCGTGACCAGTTTGCTGCTTGTCTGAGAGATGACCTAGTAAGAAAGCTTGCAAAGGAAATGATCTTTAAGGAGCCTACAGCATCGTTTAAGTCGGTGAGGGACTATGCCCTACGGTTTTTAGAGATTGAACACACCCCTGGGGCTGGTGTTGCTAGCGTCGGAGTAGTAAATACCGTGACGGTACCCGATATACACGCATTAGGCGCAGAAGTAGAGCGGCTGAGAGCACAGGTGGCTCAATTAGAGGCTAAAATTGATGCGATGTCTCAGGAGCAGGGGGGACGTACCAGGACAGTTCGCTGTTTTAGACGCAGAAGACTAAGGCCACGTACAGAATCGATATCCACAGGCATTAAACTAGATTCCTCTGCGGCTGGGAGTCAGGTTAAGGAAGGGGAGCAGAATGGCTCAAAGATAAAGATGGTTGGTGGTCGACCGGAGTGTGAGGCGCTTATTGCAGGGAAGAAAGTCAAAGGCGGCCAGGGATGTAAGGGTAGCAGGAGGCGACCCAGGGCACCAAGGAAGCCTAGGAAAATAAGATGCTTCAACTGTGGAGACCTTTCGAACCACATGGCAGCCAAGTGTCACCAGGGCCCGCTTCCTAAGCGATGTTTCCATTGTAGGTCCCCGGACCATTTGATATCGGTTTGCCCATCAAAGAGCGCCCTCTCTAAGCGTACCAACACATCTACATTGCCGGCACAGTGCAAGCCAAGAGATGGCCGTGGCAACTGTCACCATAAGGGCGCCGGGAAAAGTGGTCGGCATTTAGAGGAGGAGACTCATCTAAAACTCGTTGAAGGACACGTTTCCAGGCTACGAGGGGCGCACGTAAGAGCAGAGCCACCGTTGCAGAGTTTTGCAGCAGTCCGGAAAGAGAGATGTGACAAGCTGTCGTGTTCTACTCCACTACAGGTCGGAGAATTGGTGAAGAAGAGAATGCACGACGCTGAGAGATCCGAGATTCGTGATATGTGGTCAGAAGACGAGTACGTTGTAGTTCGTGCTCCCACAATGACAGGGGGTCCATATATCATCCAACGAATGGACAGAGCGAGTCCGAGCATTAGAGTAACCAGCAATGACCTGAGACGAAGTGAAGGAAAAGGTGATCCTCCAGATTTGGAGAATACAACTGAAGCGCCTGATTTAGTGCAGTTGTCGGGACGACAACAAAATCAGGCGGGGAATATGTGACAGCGCCATCTTGAGGTCTGTCGTTCTCGGCGATGGCCCCATCTGGGCAGTCATGTTGTCTATGTGGTTTAGTGCCTTTTGATCACGTTATCTTCAAGCAGATTTATTACAAGGCCATAATAAGCCTACATATTAGTAGTGTTTTTGCTTAAGTTGTGTATATCTGTGTTTTCATGCATTCTGGAGCAATAATCGCGTGTGTTATCTGTGTGGCGCAGATTAATGCGCGTAAGCGCGCAGTAAATTGAGTGGTTAGGCCAGGGCTTATAAAAAGGGGTAGCAAGTGGCGAAACTGGGATTGTTGAGACAGCCGCCCAGTAAGAACAGACGAAGAAGACACACAAGAGCCAAGCTGTAAATGCCTTGAGCACGTGAGTTAATTTAAATTAGCATTAGTTTTCTAGGATTCTGAAATTATATCGATGTGGCTATTTTAATGTTTAATGGAATAAATAGATAGATAGATAGATGTGAAAGTTTAAGAGCGATTATTTCATTCTTCAGAAAGGCAGACATAGTGTGAGGCTATTAAGATTAGCGATCGCAAGATAGCAACCTCGTGGTGATAAAAGGCGGCGATAGCGAGTCTGATTAAACACGCTCCGCGTGTTAAACCCATAATATGTTATGCCGAGCGACACGCGGTGTATTTAGTTCCAGTTTTTGGTTAAAGCCAAGAATATTATCCTTTAATGTAAAAGTAATTAAGTGTATTTCACGATTATTGATTATTCTACTGTTTATCTTTAGTGGTTACTTAGAAGGGAGAATAGTCATTTAGATTTTCTGGTGCGTAAGGCAAGTTGAGACAGGTGTTTCTCTGTTTGCTCCCGGTGGAGCATGGAAACACCAATGCGGCTGGTGTCCACCACAAGTCAACAGAAGCATTTTTATGCTGTTACAGTGGTTGTTCCTGTAATAATGTGTTTCATGTGATGAGTTCCCAATCTCGTCAGGGGTCACATATGACACGTTTGTGGCCAGGCGCACCAGTCGTCACTTACGACATGTTCAGAGTGCGAGAACGAGTATTGATGTGGGTCGGTTGAGAGGTAGTAGTTAATTCTCATTATTGAGATTATTTGTTGTACATGTATTGAAGAATATGATTTTATGTCCAGTTGATTATTATTGTTATGTGAACATGGTTTGTGAGAGCACGTGGGCGTACTTAGATTTGTATATTTCTCTCCTCCGCTCCTGAGGGAGCATGGGGCCACCGGTGTGGTTTGTCTCAGCATGAAGCATTCAGATGCTCTTGCAGTAGTGGTTTCGGTAGCAACCTATGTTACCCGGTGCGATTGCCAGCCTCATGCACAACACCATACTAGTCGCATTGGACGACACGCATGAGTGTGTGAGATAGTTGATGATATCAGGTGGGCGCATGTTTTCTGTATGGTAAGTGTTATTATCCATGCTATTAATGTTCACTTAGACATTGTTTTATTTATTGTTTTTCAGACAGTCTATGAACACTGACTGGGTGTTCGTTTGATTGTTCGTTTGATTGTTCGTTTGATTGTTCGTTTGATTGTTTGTTGGATTGTTCGTTTGGTGTTCGGTTGTGTTCGGTAGAATTAAATGTTGATCTGCATAAGGCTTTGGGTTACTTGAATTGTTAAGTCTGCTGCTGAGAGGGTTGCAAGCAACCAATAATTGCAACCCCTGTCAAACGATCCTTTATAAATTTTCTTGGTGCACGGGCTTTGGGTGTGAGGTACCCCTAGCGCCCCTGTCACACATATATATATATATATAGATAGATAATGTCAGTGTTCAGTGCCAAATTTGGCCCCAGTCCATCCTCGACAAATAAATTAATAAGGTGGACGCCAACTTTGGTGGTTTATTCCGGTATGGACAAATGTCACCTCGAATAGTTGGAGTAGAAAAAAAAACCGACATCTTGTGGTTCACAGTTCTTGATCCTTAGCCGCCGACCGTCAAAGCAGTTAGTGGCCATCACGCCTAGTGGCGTCTTGTAGGGCAACAACAAATTGATTCCACTTTGCTCGGTCGGCGGCCACCCCTCGCACAGTGCCCCAACCCCGGTTCACCCCCCGCATCTCAGCCTCCACAGTCCTCCGCCAGGTTGTTTTTGGTCGGCCTCTCTTTCGTTTTCCTTCAGGGGTCCAAAGCATAGCTGTTCTTGTGATGGCATCGGGGTCTCTTCTGAGGACATGACCAACCCAGCTCCAGCGTCTGCCAGCTATGATGGTGTGCATGTCCTCTTGCTTGCCACGAGCAAGCAGATCCTGGCCAGTGATGGCACTTGGCCAAAAGATTCGGTGAATTTTTCTTAGGCATGTTGTGTGAAAAGAGGACAATTTCGACATCTCCTTCTCTGCAACTCTCCAGCACTCCGCACCACAGAGAAGCACAGAAAGCACACAGCTCTGATATAATCTTAATTTTGCGCCCGTGCTGCATTGGGAGGACCCCCAGATGCCGCCTAGGCCAAAGAAGGCTGCCTTTGCCTCACCCATTCTTACGCCGATGTCCCCGCCAGTCCCGCCGTCTGGTGTTACTATGCTTCCTAGGCATGTGAAGGCATCCGTCTGCACCAATTGCTGATTCCCTACTGATATGGGCCCAGGGTTGCTCACATTGAGCGCCATGACCCCAGACCTCTCCAAATTGATATCCAAGCTCACCCGCCGGCCAAACTCACCAAGTCTATCCGTTCCCTCCTGGATGTGCCGATGTGAACGCGCCAGCAGTGCAATGTCGTCCGCACACTCCAGATCCCCCAACGTAGAAAATGCTGTCCATCCCACTCCTCCTGGACTGCCCTCTGCCGCCCGGCGCACCACCCAGTCCACGACTGTCAAAAATAGAGTGGCCGACAAGGGGCATCCCTGTCGCACCCCCGTCTTCACCTCAAAGGCCAGGTTGCTCTGCCCAACACTACACGTAACGTTGGCATAGAGGCTTTTTATGATTGACACTATGCAGCTTGGAATTCCATAAGCCCTCAGTATTTTCCACAAACTGTCCCTATGTATGCTGTCAAAAGCCTTTTCAAAATCAACAAAATTAATGTAAAGCTGTCTTTGCCATTCTGAGCACTGCTCTATAATGTTCCTGAGAGTGAATATATGATCTACACATCTCCTGTTCTTTCTAAATCCTGCTTGTTCTTTCCTCAGTTTGTGGTCTACTGCCTTTGAAATTCTCTGTATAATTATCCTGCCTAGTATTTTACTGGGAACTGAGAGAAGAGTGATTCCTCTCCAATTATTGCAGTCTGCAAGATCTCCCTTCTTGGGCAATTCGACAATTAGTCCTTTGTTCCACTCTGATGGTGTTGTCCCCGTTTTCCAGACTTGTGCAAATAGTGGTTCTAATAGTTCTGCTGCTAGCTCAGGGTCTGTCTTAAATAGCTCTGCATTTAAGTTATCATGGCCCGGAGCTTTGCCGTTCTTTAACCCTTTGATTGCTGTGATGATTTCTTCTTTTCGTGGAATGTCTGTATTCACATCTAGATCGTTTTCAACTTCAGGAACATTCAATTGTGTCTCTGGTGGTTCCTTGTTCAGAGTTTCTCTGAAGTGCTCTGCCCATCTTGTTTCCTGTCCCTCTGCTGTCGTGATGTGATTACCTTGCTTATCTCTTACTAACTTTTTTTTCTTTTTTTTTCGTACGCCCGCTAATACTCAGGCAAAATCTCAGGTTATTATTAATGTCTAGCCTGACATTGATTTTACGTGAGTATCCCTTTTTTTCTTGTACAGAGACAGGTGTCCCTCGCCATTCAGGCAGATACTCGCCGATTTCGGAGGTACCCATTAGAGCTGGGTCGGCTCAGGAGCCGCCAGTCCCTGGTCGACGACACTCCTTCAAATGTACTCGCCAGGTCTCGAGTTAATCCAGTCCAAATCCCGGTCGACGAAAAATCCTCAAATGCCGTCACACGGGTTTGATCCTGGATCACCCGGTCGCCAGAGCGGTGTGGTAACCACTACGCTAGCGCGGCTCCCTCTTACTAATGTAATATTGTTTGCACCTCGTTTTCCGCTGATGAATTTTGTTATTTTGTATACTGTGCTTTGTTCATTTCTCAGTGCTGCCTCCTCTGCCTGTCTTGCAAGATCGTCTAGGAAATTCCTTTTGTTGGCTCGGGTTTGGCGTTTAACTTCCTTGTCCAGCTGACTGTACTGTTCGCTATATAGTTGCTTTAACCTGGGGAACTTCGCTTCTGTTTTCTTTCTTTTCATTTCCTTTCTCATCGTTATGGTGTTTAATGTTTCTGGTGTTATCCAGTTTTGCTTCTTCCTTTCCTGGAATCCCAAGCATGATTTGCTGCTTTCTTTGTATATTGTTGAAATGGTGTTGAAATTCTGGTCTATATCATCAGTCAATGTCTTTACCTGACTTTTGGCAAATTGATATCGTTTCTTTATGTCGGCCGCAAAAGCTTTTCTGGTAAGGGAGTCCTTCAATTTGCTGATGTCAAACCTTTTCTGTGTAGTTACAGTTGGTGCAGCCCTTCTTAGTTTCACTTTCAGTTTTGCTACTACTAAATGGTGATCACTTCCCACATCTGCACCTCTTCTTACCTTCACATCTTGTAATGCATGTCTCCATCTACCGTTAACCATGATGTGGTCTATCTGGTTTCTGTCCCGACCATTTGGTGATTCCCATGTTAATTTGTGAATTTCTTTATGTGGGAAGAGTGTTCCTCCAATGACCAGGTTGTTAATGCTACAGAAACTTATTAGTTTATCCCCATTTTCGTTTGCTGTTCCGCTGCCGCATTTCCCCATTGTTCTTTCATTATATGTATTGTGTGTACCAACTTTCGCATTGAGGTCTCCTATTACTATAACAAGATCATATCTAGGTCTGTCTTCCATTTCTTTCTGCAGTTGTTGATAGAATTCATCCTTGACCTCCTCATCGCTATCGTTCGTTGGTGCGTAGCATTGTATTATTGTAGTGTTGGTGAATCTCCCTCTCAATCTTAATCTTATCAGTCTGTTGTTGATGGGTTTCCATTCCAGTAATGTCCTTTCTATTCCTTTCTGTAGAATAATGGCTACGCCTTCATTGTGCTGTCCATCCTCTCTTCCAGAGTAAAGTACTGTTTCTCCTGTTGCTGTTTTAACTTTTCCTGCCCCTGTCCATCTGCTCTCGCTTATCCCTAGAATGTGTAACCTATAGTTTCTCATTTCTGCCGTGACCTGTCTTAGTTTACCTGTCTCGTACATTGTCCTGACATTCCAAAAACCTATTCTTGTATCCTGTTTTGCGGTCAGGACATCCGTTTTCATGTCAGTGGCTTCCTTTCGGCTTTCACCACTGACAGTCATACGAGCCACAGACTCCGAATGTCCACCCCGCAGCAAAGTTTGTTCATTTATTGTTGTTTCCGTAACTTCATTGTTTTTTTTACACAGACAGGGGTGTCAGCCCTATGCTAAAACCCCCAACCTGGAGGACCAGGGTACCAGCTTTTGTCTGACCCCTACCCACACAGACCAGTCCAGCTTGGTTGAACCTACCAGGAGTAAAACTCCCACTGGCATAGCTCTGGGGATTGTCAGGGTACGCAAGCTGCCATACCGCTACAAGGTATAGGTGCCATTGATGGCAGTGGTTCACAGTAAACAGAGAAAAATACTTCCAGTATTGGGAAACATCTGGTTGCTAGAACTGATAGTATTGATAATTGATGATGATGGTAAATCCTATTGGCAGGCTCTGTGGTGAGTGCCCATTTTGAAACAGCGTAACTTTTTTCTGGATAAATCCGCTGATACGATTGTCAAAAGTCAGAAGTGTTATTATTTTCACAGCCAAGTGGGCTGATTAAATTTAACAAATTATTTCTAGGATATACAAGTCCAGTTAAATTTGCCATTTAATATGTCAATTGTCTCTTTGGCCAATCCTGTTCACAAATGAACTTGGGGACGCGTAAGCCAAGAAGAAAGACAACATTAATCCAATCAGTAAATGAAGAAAAAGGACCAAAATAGACCGCTGGTCGCCCTTGATCAGGTCTGCTTAGAATAAAAGAACATTTATGGAAAAAAATGCTACTCTTCTATATAACTGCATATATGTACACAGACGGAGACAAGACGATCTCTTTCCCACTCCGTCAGTCCTGATTATGTTAAAAGGCACACGGTGACTTTATTTACAGCTATACGGTCAGCTTTTCGCCCGCTCTGCACTTTCAGGTCGGACGAAGGTATGCAACCCTTCCCGCCCCTTTGCGTGCGCGTTAATGATCAGCTCACAATGTCAATTATTAGTTAATCATCCATACGCGCACTTAACAAATATCGCCTGTCGTTAATAGCTATTAGATTGTCGGCGTCTGTCTGTTTAGTCGTATGATATTAAATAATAGTCACTTATAATAACTAAACAAAATGAAATAAACGTGAATTCTTTTGTCCCTAGCAGTCGCGCCTAGCATATTAATTATTCAACTAAACGTCTCTTCTTCAGTGAGGAAGCAGGTGGTAAAATTAACATTAAACTGAACAACTGGTAAAAAAATATCTACGCGTTATTTCACTGGTCTTAATAGCTAGAACTTTAAGTGAATTATAATGGTAAACTTTAAGACTTTAACATGTAAGCACAAATTTCTATTACCAGAAAATCCGAATGAAATCCCACGACTCTATTAACTCATGTTCTACAATGGTTCTAGACTACGTGTTTAGACTTTCCGAAAAATTCTGAGCGACAACTGATATCTGGTTTGGGAAGACACAGTTTATATCATCATGGTATTATGATCTCTAGAGGATGTTAATTTTCACACTATTGTGCATAGCAGAGAAATCAGAAACCTAAGTTCCCAAGATAAAAGGTTTTCACGGTCGCTCTGTTGGCGTTGCTAATCGACAACAGAGACTTAAAACCGTGTAACGGGTTACTCGGAGATTTAGCCCGCTTCTGGAGATCACAGAGTTAACTCCCCCTGAGTGTACGAACATCAAAGGGTCCTCGGGAAAATATTTCTGCCCGAGCGTCTCACTTCAAAAGGTCCGGTGTTATCACACGTGCGGTCTGTCCGATATCCGATGATTGACAGATCAGCTCGCGTGAGAAACTTAGGTAAACAAACGTGGTTCGCTCCCTGTTATGATTGGCAGGTCGCTGAAGTTGGTAAACAACTTTGTTTGTTTACGTCTCAAAGAAAAGAGGCGTGGATTAACAATGAGTAAACGCAGGCTGTCAATGCATGGCTTTGCTAGCGAATCATAGAACGCCAACGAGGTCACGAAAGACTGTCAGATACTGTAGGCTATATTTCCATTATACGTCACAATGCTCTATTACCGTCCTATCAAGATGTCAAAGAGGTGCTTACAACACTAGCTCTGTGTCATTTTGTCTAAATTTCTCTACACAATTTTTTATATTCAGTATGACACAGACCAGATATTTGAATCTCACTGATTGTTCCTGCTGTCAAAATAATATACTTACCTTTAAAGCAAACAGTCAGTTAAACCCTGAGTAAATCACAGAAAAACAAAGGACGGGCTGAGGCCAAACAGTCAGTTAAACTCTGTGTAAATCACAGAAAAAACAAAGAACGGGCTGAGACCAAACAGAATGAGGTAGATGTAAAAGAAAGTGAAAGAAAAGAATCATTAAAACCATCGTTTACTCATTTTTTTCGGTTTGTCAAGGGAACTGCATGTATGCACGATACTTCATTTCTACATGACTTCAAAATAGCATCGTCCCAAACAATGATTAGATACTCTGATTTGTTTTCCATCTCTCCCATTTACTATGTTGTAAACGACATAATGAATTTTACTCAACAAGCCACCTAATCTAGCTAACAAATTTTTTTTTTTTTTTCAAGCGCGATACCTTGTTCATTTTTTTTTCATTGCCTCCGAACATATCCGATGGCTTTAGTACTCCATTACATAACTTTATTACAACCAAGTGGTGGAAGGTTGAACGTCCTCTCGATACAGCCAGACCCGAGTATTACCTCGTAATAGTCAACTTTTACGACATACCTGAGACAACATTAAGGCGTATTATTTCTTTCCATGCCCTCAGAGACCATCTTCTTCTTCAAGTACCATGCCTAGTGGCGTAGGAGATCACACCTCTCCACAACTTCCTGTCTCCAGTACTATTTATCACTTCTGTTGACTTCTGTCCATGCCCTCAGAGACCATCGTGAACGCCTTCTTCTTCAAGTATGAAAAAATAATCGACAAAAGGTGATTCGTCTTACGAGGACAAAAGACAAAAATTGCCAACGTTGCGGTCACAAAATGTCTTCGTTAGGAAAGGAAAGAAAGTGAGGGCTAAATAGGACACATGAGAATCTAAATAAAGATAAATATAAAAAATAGGTACTTCCCTAAAGGCGGCTAAAACCCTAAGCACGTCTGCCGAAAGGAGAGCGCGCCACAAGAAAATCTTTGATTTTTTTTTTCATACCCATCCATCGTACTCCACGTCTTACTGCAGTTCCCTCATGTTCCTCTTCGTCAAGTTCCATGCCTAGTTGCGTAAGAGATCATATCACTCCTCTACTTCATGTCTTCAGTCCTATTTATCAATTCTGTTGTTGACTGATTTCCACGCCATGATGTCAAACAGTGCATAATCTGTTCTTTTTCCTTCCATCTTACCTGTTATCACGATATATTCAATCTTACCTGTTGTCACCATATATTCCATCTTACCTGTTGTCACGATATATTCAATCTTACCTGTTGTCACCATATATTCCATCTTACCTGTTGTCACCATATATTCCATGTTACCTCTTGTCACGATATATTCAATCTTACCTGTTGTCACCATATATTCCATCTTACCTGTTGTCACGATATATTCAATCTTACCTGTTGTCACCATATATTCCATCTTACCTGTTGTCACCATATATTCCATCTTACCTGTTGTCACAATATATTCCATCTTACCTGTTGTCACCATATATTCCATCTTATCTGTTGTCACCATATATTCTATCTTACCTGTTGTCACCATATATTCCATCTTACCTGTTGTCACCATATATTCCATCTTACCTGTTGTCACGATATATTTCATCTTACCTGTTGTCACCATATATTCCACCTTAACTGTTGTCACCATATATTCCATCTTACCTGTTGTCACCATATATTCCATCTTACCTGTTGTCACCATATATTCCATCTTACCTGTTGTCACCATATATTCCATCTTACCTGTTGTCACCATATATTCCATCTTACCTGTTGTCACCATATATTCCATCTTACCTGTTGTCACCATATATTCCGTCTTACCTGTTGTCACCATATATTCCATCTTACCTGTTGTCACCATATATTCCGTCTTACCTGTTGTCACCATATATTCCATCTTACCTGTTGTCACCATATATTCCATCTTACCTGTTGTCACCATATATTCCATCTTATCTGTTGTCACCATATATTCCATCTTACCTGTTGTCACCATATATTCCATCTTACCTGTTGTCACCATATATTCCATCTTACCTGTTGTCACGATATATTTCATCTTACCTGTTGTCACCATATATTCCACCTTAACTGTTGTCACCATATATTTCATCTTACCTGTTGTCACCATATATTCCATCTTACCTGTTGTCACCATATATTCCGTCTTACCTGTTGTCACCATATATTCCATCTTACCTGTTGTCACCATATATTCCATCTTACCTGTTGTCACCATATATTCCATCTTACCTGTTGTCACCATATATTCCATCTTACCTGTTGTCACCATATATTCCATCTTACCTGTTGTCACCATATATTCCATCTTACCTGTTGTCACCATATATTCCATCTTACCTGTTGTCACCATATATTCCAGCTTTACTCTTCTCATAACATGCCCAAAGAGAGTGGAATGCTTATTTCTAATTACACGGAGTCATTTATTTTTTAAATACAATTTTGCCTCGTTTAGGCGAGGCGCACCGTTCAACCTAGACACAAGGTCCGTTTGTTATATTAGGGCGCATGTCCAAATATAAAAGACCTGGCGGTCTGTTTTTGACTGCTTACTTAATACACGGAATATTCTACTCTTACAATACGAGTATATACAGAAATATTCCTGAGGGCGAATAAAACCACTAACAACAACAACAACAACAACAACAACAACAACAACAACAAATGAGATATACAGATGCACTAATACAATAATGAGAATAACAAATAGGATAATATGCATTATTCTTGTTTTTTGTGTCCACCACTTCTCGGCGTCACTCTACGCCCAAGTTGTTTGTAAAAACGTCAAGAGATCGTAGATGATCACTTAAAAAAACCAAATCTTGATTATATCCCGCCAGCAGAAAACTGCGGACATCTGTTGCGTCACTGACGACAGCTCACTTGATGATTGGATACTTCTTCAGCAGAGTAAGATTTTCCTCCTTGATACGGAATACATACAAGGTGCTATATGACGCACGCTTGAAACCAACAGTTAAATGGAAATATAAAACTGGGATCAAAGTTTGTCTCCGCGTCCAGTCGAGCGTGAAACATCTGCGACAGAGCTGGTCTAGGGACAAATAATTCTCTAAACGTGGGATGCTAGGATAAACGTGGGATGCTAGGATGAAAGTACTCATTTTACTCGTTTCCTTTTTTCCCGCTCCTTACGGAGTATGAAACCACCAAAACAGCTGGTTCTCTTGTAGGAAGCCTCCATGCTTCAATTGCAGTGGTTTCTGTAGCTATGTGAGTTATCAGATGAGTTTGCCAGTCAAATGAACAACTGCACATTAGTCGACTCTAATGTCTGAAGAATCAGTCGGCCTATTCTCGCTTCGTCTCTAAGCTTTGTTTGCATTCTTCCTACCAGATGGTCAAAAGTTAATAAACAAAAACATAGACCTATTGATGAGGACAAGGAAACAACCAAGCTATCTGGAGAATAAAGACACAAAGTAGAGATAGATAGGACACACCGCCAGGAAACAACTAATTCATGTCACCAGATATAATCACCGGCTGGAATTCACTGGGAGAAGAGACGTGTAACAAAATGTAAAGGTAGTCGCACCAGAGATACCGCCGTACAGGAGTAAAGTGTTAGAGACTTCACTGTACTAGGTCCAGCAAATGTAGGTAGCGTGACCAGTTCCCTTCCTTGCTACCTTTTCCTTCCCTAACTCCAGTGCAAAGTCAGATACCCATTTACAGCTGGGTATACTGAAATGTGTCGATAACGTGAACCGAACCCAAGACACGTATAGGGAAACCAACAAAAAAAAATGGAGAAGAAAGCTGAAGAAGATGAAAACAATGATGAAACATATTTGGCTGAATAAAGGTAGTCCCATAAAAGATACTACCATAGGGGAGGAAGGAGTGGGAGGGGGGAGGAAGGAGTGGGAGGGGGGAGGTGGGTGAAGCGTTAGCGACCTCAAAATACTAGATCCAACATTAATTAGGGTGGCGGGTAACCAGATCCCTACCTCGCTGCCTTTGCCTTACCTAACTCAAAAGCAGAGCCAGGTACACATTTATTGATGGGTAGACTGGAACGTGTCGCTACCAGGTTTTGAACCCGGAACTCAGTAACTTTGCCACAAGAGACACATGCTCTAATCACTCTGTCAATCGGGTGCACACTTTCTTAATCAATCTATTGTACACATTTCCTACATACAGAACAGGCTAGTTTATAACACCTGAGACAAATGGCATCCATAATTTCGCTGTTGTTAGTAATAACTACTACATGTAATCACATCTATTTCTTGTTACACCAGGCCACCAGATAAACTATGCCAATAACCAGCTCAACCTAATAGAACAAGTAATAATATTCAGACTGTGTTCTGCTAAAGTTAGTAACTACCGATGACTGTCCTTGTGGCATAGACAACCTGAGGGCTCAACATCTGCTGCAGGAGTGTCCGCGACACAGGAAAACAGAACCCGCACGTGGCCGTCACTGCTACCAGTACAGAACAAGTATCATTGTGATGTCGCTGATCTGGGTCTGTGATCTGGGGTTGATCACTACGTTCTCTTAAGTACATTGATGTTGACATCTGAAGGTGTGCGAAGAAGAGTACTTATTACTTCCAGAGGGGCATACATATTATATGGTTGTAATCTTCCAGAGCGCATAGACTCACCTATAATAAGTTATCTCCCCGCGGAAAGTTCAAGTTAGGTAAGCAAAGCACTGTCGTAACATGGCGGTTGAGATTAGACAAAAAGCAAGCCTTTCTCTCACCTAAACAATTTAGGTTTGAATGGTATATATAATACTGCAGGGAGCTTCACCTTCTACTGTGTGTAATTCACTGACCATGAAATCTGAAACTGTCAAAAACCAACGTACGCCACTGACTCAAACCTGCTAAATTTGTTGAGATACATTCACAACTGTATTTATCTTTGTTTGTTTCTGTAGCAAAGTTTGATTTTGCTGGGGAGGTTATGATGGTATCCTAAAAGAATGAAAACGGTGTCTGCATTAACCGTGTGAGGTCAAGCACATGTAGGCCCCTGACTCTATAAATGATGATGATGAATTATGTGCAGGGAACCTAACGCTACCTCCCTAGATCTCACACGGTGACTATTCTGGCTCTAGTGTATGGTGTATGGTGTACCTAGTGTCTAGGGAAGAAATGTAATGATGGTACACAACAGCAAAACACTTTAAGTCTCTATAAAGAAGAGAATAAAACTAGTAGTTAAGTTTTTCTTTGAAATAAATTTTTTCTATACACTTTATTTTGCCTGTCCAGCCAAATCGTTTGGACAGGTCTTTGAAAATGAGGACAAGATAGTTTACAGAAAAGAACAATTAAAATGTTGGGGCAATTTGCCCAATAACTAAAAAGTTAATATATATATATGTCTTTCCTGTAGGAAATATTCATAGATTTCACTTTATTCATCTAAAGGGAGAGTCATTGTATATGAGGGCTGTAGTTTCATCCTACCCCCATAAACGTCCTGAGTATTGTTTCGCAATACTAGTGTTTCGTACAAGAAAATGTCAGTTATGCCCAGATGTTTAACACATCACCTGGGATTCCTTGTTGAAAGATATTACAATGTGTCGTTGCAGAAAGTCTCAATTTTACCACCCGCCAAAGCTCCTACTGTTATCTTTGACAGCCTAAACGACTGGTTGGAGACTGGATGGTGTTATTCGTATGTAGCCGTGTACATCGTTGTTTCTTTGGAAACAGGCTATTTTCTAACCAAAGAAAAATTAAACCCAGATTAGCATATAAGTTTCTACTTTCCTAGAAACAGATTATAAAGATTCAGTAGCATAAATTTTAATTAGGCTAAGAGTCGCGTTACGTGTCAAAAATTAGTCACGTGATTTTTGTACCCAATTAGGGAGCTCATAAGCTTTTTCCCAGCGAAAACTGACGCCATGATTTAGCAGTCTGAATATTGAGAGCGATGAAGAAGGACGCATTTTTGTCCAGCTCAGTGTATTCATGTTTTGAGGAAATCAACCAGGTCCTTTTATGATCTGTGATGCATTCTAGGATGATAAATTAGTTGTGCGATTTTTGTGATTTCTGACATTTATGTAAGTATGCTTGACGTTCATGCTTTTCGATTATCAGAGCTCTCAGCTATAGCGGCGGCATAGTTGTGTTCGAAGATTCAAATCTAAGCGATACTGAATCCTATGTACTAGAAGCTTGCTTATAAAGAATGCCCCCTTGCATTGGAACACATTAAACTTATGGAATACAAAGGAGAGAAAAAAGAGAGTTTTGAATAAGAGACTAAACTGAAAAGCTGAGAAAATTTTATCAAGGACGGAAGCTAATCCCCCAACGTACGAACATGGTAGAAACATGGAGTTCAGTCTTGATCAAAATGAATACTAAGAAAAGGAGTAAAGGAAGTTTAGCAATAATGAAATGATGCTGATATATTACTTGACTTTGTACATTACTGTAATTATGTAATTATCCAAGACCTTGTTGTATTTGACTCAAATCAGTTTTCAAACGAAAGTTATTAAACGTTGTTCCTATTCAAAGATGAACGCTGTTGAGGAGGTTATTGAAGAGTTTAAATATTTAGTCGAGAAACTGCTCTATTCCTGTTAATCTGCTACACTTACATCAATAGAGGAAAAACAAATCGAACCTGGAAACCCCAATTAAAAGTACAGGAATATAGACCTCTAGCAGTTAGGCTAGTAAACCAAACCTACTCTCTGTACAAACACCAAACCCCAACAAGCCGGCCACACAATAAGTATATTTGGTGCCGTGAACTGCGCACCCCGTCACACGTACTCAGCAGGTTTCCTGTCACCAGCTGGCAACAGGAAATAGAGCCTCTGCAACAAAAGGACACCCTGGCCTTTTACATCTGATCACTTATTCTAACACTTAATTTCATACATGAGTATGGGGTCAGCCTCGCGTGCATTTTAGGTGCACTCGCCCCGAATGTTACATGACTCCCACCTTGCTGTGACCACACCTCAAATCCTTATGGCAGATACGCCACGGTACGTTTACATACTTTTCCTCAATACAATAATGTGGAGTAACCACATTTCCTTTGATATGATCTTCTCTTCTTTTCTTTTCAAATATAATTGCTTCAGGCATGTAGACAGTGTTCATTGAACACGGAGGCTTACTAATATATTCTAATATAATAATATGACAACATAATCATGACAACATACACCAGTTAGATACATTTCAAAGTGAGGACTCAACAATGTCTGCTCCCGGCATGTCCTTCACTTTCCCCCATAGCAGTATCTAACTTTGGTAGTTGGAATAAACATATTAATTCATAAAGCATCCTTACCACAATTGAAGAAAATATAAACAAATGACGCTGACTTTAGAAGAAATGGCCTCAGCTTCCTCCGAACTGCACAGACTGTGAATTTCTTATTTATTTAAGTTTAAAGTTAACACAGCTGTTTCTCAGCGTATCTGAATGAAAATTTTAGTTTGACTGGCAATGAATAATCAAAGCCTTTTGCTAATATTTACTAGCACTGGTCAATCAAAACGTGCGACTACTTGAATTCAAATGCAGTTTTTATGAAAAAACAAAATAATTGCAAACAATTTCTGCGTCTGGTAGTCGATTGGCCAGTCTGCTTTAGTTATGCCCAATACAAAAAGATGTTTCGTTTAGGATTACATTTTTCCTACCGCTCCCCTTTTCCGTTCATACTCTTTTTACCCAAGCGAATTTGAATGTACCTCCCTGCCTCTTTTTCAAACTCGCGTCCCCACTAACGTTAAAAAAAAAACAAAGCAGGAACGACAGTCTGTCTGGTCGAGCGTCCGTAGACATTAGTATTTTCTCAATAACTTATCTAATACTGGGACTATCATATTATTTAAAGTACATTCTTGCTCAGTGAACTCTACGTTATCTACCATATAATTTTTATGGGCAGTTTCATAGTGGTTTAAATTTTCAATTTTTGTCATAGTCAATCGTCAAATAAAATTTGCACAAGACGGCCATCTTCCCCTCCTTCATCTCGCTGGCAAGTATTTTTCAAATAACTAACTTGTTCCAGTTACGTCAGAAATGCTACCGCGAGGATGAAAATAAAATTGTCTGCTTGTTTTGCTTTGGCTGGCTTTTCCGCAGTGTGTATATATGCATGGCAGACTGTGTCAGCGAAGCGGGGTTGTGCGCGGCAGGTTAAGAATTGGCGTTAATAATTTGTATTGTATCGTGTAACACTACCAAAAAATGTAAGGATCACTACTAAATTTTGCGTTAAAGTTCACAGAATACGTTAATTCAGATAGTTATTTGGCGGCACACTTCCGCCAAAGCGTTAATTGTAAGTCTTGCCACAGTCTCTATCAAATCGGGCAAAATGTTAAAAATGTACGTCACAAGGAACGCGAGTAGGTTTAAACGGGGAAATCGGTTCTAAGCCGTTCCATGGCACAAAATTCAGCGCTATGCTGGCGTGTGAGAGCATCACCGTCAGACACAATAGGGCTGTTGCATTTATTATCCATTTCTGACTAAAATCCTACTGAAATGAGCGATTATTCTCGCATATTTTACTACAGTTTCACATATTTGATTATTAATTTGTCCACCCTTTTTACCCACTATTATTTAACTGAACATAATGTTTATATTATTATAGTGTGTTACATACATCTTTGACGCTCAGTATTTCTTTTGCTCGTCTCACCGGAGAGAGATGAAACTTTGGATGCAGTTCCCTTTCGTCGTACATTTTAATCCACCATGTTTTGATCGCTATTGACACAGTCGAGTTTCCATAACAACTATAAATAATATTAAACGAATTGTGTAAATAACTTCATTAAAGCAAGGGAAACTATCAATTGAGAACCGCGAGTGACAGGTGTCGAATGGTGAATGGTGATATACCAATTCAATCAAGGTGTTTCTTCAAGTAGCTAGGTCATTCACGAGGCCAAGTTACCAGCCAGTCATTCGCTTCAAAGTGTAACTTTTTAATCAAACCTTGCTTTGAATGGCACTGACGCAGTCAATTTGGACTTTTCGCATGTCATCGACGTTTCAGTGAGTAAAATAAAAGACAAAAGTGAGTCCCTAACAGTTGTTTTAACCTTTACTAGTTCTCCTTCTTCAAATCGCAGACTTTCTGCCACCTTGATAATAGTTAACACCGGACAAAATACATTTAAAATGAAGGCAGTTTTGAGACGAGTTGAACGTTTAGGAATGTTAAGTATTAATACACACGACACTCTAAAAAGCTGAATTAGAAACGTCAACACTGAAAACAAACGTGACATCACGTGAGCTCACCTCAATATTCAAACATGGTTTAATATAACAAAAACACTGTACATTATGGTTTGGTTTGGTTTGGTTTGGTTTTAATGACCATCTTCATTGCACACGGACAACTCCATCAATGCTCCGATCACCTCCCTTAGATCACACAAGGAGGATCTCAGCACAGTGCACGAACTCCGTAGCACCGGCGAGGATCCCAATGTGTGTATACAGGAAACATACATTCTATAATTTTTTTTTGTGGTGGGTAGGTTTTCCTAATTTTGCCAGGGCAGCGGCCGAATGACCTACTCTTTACGATTTCCAACTGCCGAGGGATTTTTAACCTGCACACGGGACCTCCTATTTTTCACCCTTATCCGAGAAGGCTAGGCGTCCGATCTCATTACCCATGAGAACAGGGGGGAGCATGACATAATTAAGACCCACTGGTTCTGAAAAAAATGCCATTAAATATATTCCCTGTTGTTGTGAGCTGCTGTGCGGTGCATAGCAGATTACATTTAGTAATCACGGTTATGGTCTTGCACCGCAGAGAACTCCCATAGAATATAGTGAATATGTGCGATGCGTTGTGAGCTATGACGTGAGGGGGGTTACCATGGGGTCTTTTTGATAGTGTTGGCCGAGTAGGCACACGTATGTGTGAACTGCCGGAGGAGAATACTGTCCTGTTATATTAGCCAGAGTTGCTGATGGATACGTTCCAAGTCGGGAACTGCGAATAGTTGTGCTAGCCTTTGGAAGGCAGATTATCATGTGTACCATGAGAGAACTGGTTGTTCTCTGTGTTTGCCGTTGAGGCAAAGTGAGGTCGTGTTGATTAATGGTACAGCTAGTCGTTTTGAGTCAGCAGTCAACTGACTGAACTGTATATGTTTACAGGCCTTGGTTTACACGTCCTGACAGACAGGAAGTTTAACTGGAAGCTGCGTGCATGCATCCGAGTGTATATGTAGCCATTGAACTGTCGTGATCATATGAAAATCGTCGCAATAAACATGAGAACCGTTGGCCAGTGTTCCAGACTCGTCAGTTAACATTTACTCGAGTTAACTTGTTAGCATTATGGTTATTACCCCGACTCTGTTGCCAGATCCGCTTGAGTGACATCAAATGTATCATCATATAACATAAACTGAACCTGGAGAGAGCTCGACGATTACATCAAATGTCTGCAACATCCCTCCATAGAAGGCTGAGCTCTTAACACCTGTATTGGGAACCGAACGTGGTACCTTTAGAATTAGAGGCGGGCGCCATAACCTCTTAGCCACTCCGACCTCCTGTATATTACGGAAACATTTCAACCTTGTAAAAAATACTGAATTTATCGACATGAAGAGTGCAACGGGTAGCAGAAAAGGTTCATCCCGCCAGCAGGCACAAATATAACCCCCCACAGTCATGGAAACAAGTATTGAATAAAAACAGAAAATAAGAAGAACAACTAAACCTTAGACGAGACAGTGAGTATTTTTCGTGTTTAGTTGGTTGATTCATGACCTTTTTGCTGCGTATACAGCTCTATATTATTGCAGATATTTGTTACTGCAAGAAGCCTGCACCAAAGTACATGCTCCTGCCAGCGGTGGTTAATGTAGCAAGTTATTTCAAACTAGTGTAAAAGCCCGTCATAAGACGGCAATTAAATTCAAAAGCACCAATACCTAACGGCAATTTTATTTATTCAAAAGTATTTTTTAAAACCACTGTGCATCACCAAAGTTCTATAAATATTTCTGTGCACACCGTCATTTGCGCACTTTTCTTTGTCGAGTGTTACTATTTTCGGGAGATAATACAATTAATGTCTAACTTTCAACCAAAGTTGCATCCCTTAGCGTTACTGACAGAAAAAGCAGGGATTATATATATATATACTGAGCGACTTTAATTACGCATCACTATATGAATCACTCACCAAGATGTCTGAGAATAAAATAATGGTAACATGTTTGATATCACTGGAAACAGTATCCATTGACCGACCGATTCCCGCAATCCGCGTAGCAGTGCATGCTGTGTTAAAAAAAACTAGTCACAAATGTAAGGTAGGGGTCAAATTGAAAAGTCACAAATATCGTTGTTGTCATTGTAACGAGCTCAGTGGCCACCGCTGGCATCAAGGCAAGCCTGGCAGCAGTTCCGTATGGAGTTAACCAGTGTGCGTAGAAAATCCTGGGGGAGTCGATCCCATACTTCGGTTATATCGCGTCGCAAATGATCCAGGGTCTGCGGTCGTCTGTGCCGGTAGAGTTGGCGTCCAATCTCGTCCCAGACGTGTTCAATGGGTGCCATATCTGGGGACAATGAAGGCCATGGTATGACAGCGATGTTATTGGCCTGAAGGAACGCTGTGGTGGCTCTAGCTGTATGTGGTCGTGCGTTATCATGCTGGTACAGCTGGAGCTCGGGATGATACTGGAAGAGGGGCACAACATGGTCCTGAAGCACATCCCTATAGGTGGCAGCATTTACAGTATGGTTAAAGATGTGGAGACGGGTTCGGTGATTGTAACTAAATGCGCCCCATACCATGACGCTTCCTCCTCCCCATCGGTGGGCTTCCAAAATGCAACAGTTGGCTTGCCTCTCACCACTTCGTCGCCACTCCCTTAGTCGCCCGTCAGCATGCGACAGACAAAAACGACTTTCGTCTGAAAAGACGACATTTTGCCACTGACGTCTCGTCCATCGTCGGTGCCTCTCTGCCCACTGGTATCGTTGCTGTCGGTGTCGTAAGGTCAGGATTGGGCCGACTCGAGGACGTCTGACATTGAATCCTGCCGCCTGCAGTCGACGTCGCACGGTGTGCTCTGATATGGTTCCACGTCTCCCAACATCTCTTGCTGTTACAGCTGCCGCCAAAAACCGATTCCGCAAATGAAGCTGCCGTATATACGCGTCCTGTTGAGGTGTCGTAACTCTTGGTTGACCTTGACGGGGTCGATCTGCAATGGATCCAGTGGCCATTAAACGTTGTTGCAGTCGGACGATGGTGGACTGGTTGCAATTCAAGTGTCTGGATGCTTCTCTGGTGGACATCCCGCCTGTTATCATTCCTATCGCTCTTTCTCTCTCTGCAGCGCTCAGTCTAGGCATGGTTTGACGACGTGTTTGTGGTTGTGGACTAAAATATTTACTGTTTTCCAGTCTGTAGTGCTCTAGGCTGAGCTCTGGGTGAAAAGAAATTAATGTTTTCCGTGCAGAATTTTTACCAGGCACCTAAATCATGTTTTACGTGTTTCACGTGCTACTCTTGTCTCCAGCTTTGCTGGCGCAAAATGACTATGCTGGCCTCTGGGCGGTGACCTTGTGAACCTGTGTACAGTGGTCAGCTGGAGGTTATTTGCATCTCTATATAGTTGTTTTTTTCCCCGACAACGGTACTGGTGACGGTAAATGCGCTTTCTGTGTTGCTCATATGTTGGGCATCTTTGAAGCAGATGTTCGGCTGTCATGTTATCAGTGCCACAGTCACACTCATCGGTAGTTCCTATCTTTAACTTGTTGAATAGATGGTATCTCAATCTGTTGTGGCCCTGTGGAGTACTTGTTCTCTTCTGCTGAGCTGGTAGTATGCATCATTTTGTGTGTGTCCTGGATGCTCTACATCCCACTTGTTTCTGTATCTGGTTCTAATAAAACTCTTTGCCACATCGAAAGTTATGCTTACATCAGGTTGAGGTAGATTTCCACCTTCCTTTGATAATCTGTCAGCCGCTACGTTGCCGGGATGTTAAGATGAGATGGGATCCCTTTTGAATCGTGGACATAGTTTGTGAAGCACTACTCTTAGGTCATCCAGGTCTGTATTATTCTGGCTCCTCTGCGTTGCAAGAGATACAGAATGAATCAATCATAGATGTGAACTGTCTTCTTCTCCCCACCCCACTTTTTATTAAATACGTTTAGCTTGAACTTCCGTCCGTGTCGCTCTGCTATTCCGGCTGTATTTGTTTGTTTGTTTGTTTGTTTTTTTTTTTTTTTTCGTTATAATGTAAACGAAGAAAAAAAAAAACATTTAAAAATTAAGTCTTCAACTCCACCCCTCATTTTCACGGAGCTGGTATTAAATTAGAAATTGTTCAAACAGATGATATCAAAAGTACATCTTTGGAATTAATCTGTATGAAGAATTAAAATATATAAGAAACGATCTGGAAGAAATAAAGGGTGGTTATGCCCGCACAAAATTTTTACAATTCATATGCCAAAACAATTTTACTCAAATAATGCAATAGCATTATTGCTAAGGACTTTTATCATGCATAAATTGTCCAGCGATTTGCAGCTACTCAAGCTCGAACATAACTGTCCAAGGTATGTAAAAGATAAATGTTACTATTTATCACAATTAAATTGATCACTAGCATTTTTCATTGAAATACAGGGTTGTCCAAAAGTCTCCATACATAGGGAATAAACCTTGTCATTTTCTTTTTGTTTTCATGGCCATGGTGTACCTGAATAAAATACGAAACACGTAGCACCTAAAGTGACAGTTTGTTAAAGTGATCATTGTCTCTATGTATGCAGACTTTTGGACCACCCTGTACTTTTACATTGCATTTAAATTATTATTACTTACTTACTTACTTAGTCGTTCCCCTTCTATCGTGAGGTGTAGAGGTTTGGAAGAGAGAGCGCCAGACCATTCTATCAGCTGTCTTCTTCCTGGCCTGGTTCCATTCTAGTCCTCGGTCCTTCAAAGATTGTCTAATGTTGTCCTCCCAGCGGACTCTGGGTCGTCCTGGAGGTCTGGATCCCTGGCTCTTTGTTTCCCATGCTTGTCGTGGTAGCCGATCTTCTCCCATTCTGCAGACATGGCCAAACCATCTTAGTTGGGACTGTTCTATTTGGGTCTGCAGCGGATGGGATTTTAGGCCTTGACGGATTGTCTGGTTGCGGACCATGTCTCTTCTTGTTACTTCAACCACTTTCCTCAGATACCTCATTTCTGAGGTTTGGATCTGGCTTTTGTGGGTTGTAGTCATTGCCCACGACTCGCATCCATATGTCAAGACTGGGACATAGGTGGAGCGGTATACAGCCATCTTCGTTTTCTTACCAACCTCTTTCTTGCTGAGGAATCCACGATTTATGGCCTGAAAAAGTCTCCCAGCCGCTGCTTTCCGAGTGGCCAACTCTTCTTTGATGCCTCCCTTTCGGTCTATAATAGCTCCGAGATATTTAAAGTGGTCGACCTGCTCCAGGACCTGTTCTCCCAACTTAATCTGATGTTTTCTTTCTTCTCGTGATATCACCATGGATTTTGTTTTAGAGCTGCTTATGACCATCCCTCTCTTCTCCAGCTCTTCCTTCCAGACTTGCAGGTTGGATTGGAGATGTGCCTCTGATTTAGCAATCAGGGCAACATCATCAGCAAATGCCAGCTCCGAAATATAGACCTGTCTCATCTTCCAGTACCCCACTGAATACTTTCTTGTTCTCTCCTTACATGCCTTGATGACATCGTCCATAAGGAGTATGAAGAGGTAAGGTGATAGGATATCACCTTGTCTTACACCAGTGGTGGTCCTGAACTCTTCTGACTTATGGTTTGCTGTCCTCACATAATTTCTGCAAGACTTGTAGAAGCTCTGTATAGCATGAATCAGAGGTGCTGGAATATTCTTCCTTGCCAAACAGTCCCAAAGTTTGCTCCAGGGGACCCTGTCAAACGCCTTTTCCAGATCTATGAAACAAAGATGGATCTCACTCTTATACTCAAGGGCCTTTTCACTCAGCTGTCTGAGTGTGAAGATTACGTCTTGAGTACTTCGGTTTGCTCGGAATCCGCACTGGACCTCATCCAATTGTGGCTCAGCTAGGCGTCGGAGTCTCTGCTCTAGGATTCTAGAGTAGATTTTACCAGGGACACTGAGAAGGGATATGCCTCTATGGTTTCCACATTGTCGATTGTCACCCTTTTTGAAAATTGGTGTTATGATGGCAATCTCCCAATCCTTTGGTATGGTCTTGTTGCACCATGCTGCCTGTAGGACCTTTAAGAGTAATAGGTCGCCTGATGCTCCCATGTACTTAACCATTTCTGGTGTTATACCATCATGCCCTGCTGCTTTGCCCATCTTGATTTTCTCTAGTGCTGCCCTCAGTTCTTCCATCTTTATGTCATCTTCACCATCATTGGTTTCCTCTTCTGTGTCAGTGGTTATCATTTCTGATGCTTCACCATGCTCACCATCCAGGAGTTCTGAGAAATATTCTTTCCATCTTTCCATTACTTCCTTCGGGGCAGTAAGCAATTTGCCTTGCTTGTCCTTTATAAATTTGAGAGGGCATTGTTTTCTTTCCTCATGTTCTTTAGGGTCTTATAGAACAATTTCTGGTTTTCTTGTGCATCTTTTTCTAGCTTTTCTCCTAATTCTTCCCAGGACTTCTGTTTTGCTGCTAGCACTTTGTTCTTTGCTTCTGTTCTGAGTGTCACATATTCTCTATATTTTTCCATTTGTCCTGTTGTGTTTTTAGCTCCTAAGTATTGTTTCCATGCCATTTTCTTCTCTCTTATTTTCTCTTTGACTTCCTCTGTCCACCAAGGTGTCCTCTTTCTCTGGTTCCCAAGTCGGACTTCACCGCATGCTTCTGCAGCAGCTGTCTTTATGATATCCTTGAATTTATTCCAGAGGGTTTCCAAGTCATCAGGTCGTTCTTCTGTGTTGCTCACTGCTGTAGCAACAAGCCCCTGATATCTGGTCTTAATTTCTGGCTCTCTCAGCTTGTAGGTCCTAATGCTCATTTCTCCTGCTCGTTTACTTGGTTTCTTGCGTGATGTTGGGCAGTTCCTAGGCTGAGCAACTCTTTCAGTTGTTCGTTTGATTGTTAGCAGGTAGTGATCACTTCCAATCTCTGGCCCCCTCCAGACTCTTGCATCTCGGACATATCTGAATGAGCTTCTCCGAACAATGGCATAGTCGATCACTGACTTCTCATTCTTGGTTGGTTCACATCTAGTGTATGCATGTATGCGCTTATGGGGGAACTTTGTGTTTGTAATGATCAGGTTCTGCTCACTGCAGAGTCTAAGGAGTCGCTTTCCATTGTCATTGAGAGTATCTTCTCCATATCTTCCGATAACTCCACCCCATCTAGCATGGTCATTTCCAACTCTGGCATTAAAATCTCCGAGCATAATAACTTCATCTAGGCAGTCATCCACTGTCCTTTGAAGCAGCTCGAAGAATTCCTCCTTGACCTCTGCTCTCTCATCCTCATTTGGCCCATACACTATGACCAGGTTGACTATGGTTTCTCCTTCTTTTAGTTTTACAACCATAATGCGCTCCGAGACAAAGTTCCATCCCTTGATACTATCTTTTTGATTTTGGGCCACAATGCAACCCACGCCCCCTTTAGCTCTTTCAGATATGGGTACACCACTGTAGAGCAACGTGTTGCCATCGAGATCCATGATTCCTTGTCCTTTTTTCTTCGTTTCCGTTATAGCCAGGATTTCTAGTTTTGCTTTCCTCATCTCTTCCACCAGCTCCTCTTCCTTCCCATTTATACTTCTTGTGTTCCAAGTTCCATAAGTCGTAGTCCGTAGTCCGTTCCAGTTCGTCGCCTTTAGAATCAGTCCGGTTTTCTCTCTTGTAGTTCGCGTAATCATGATTTAAAGCAAACAGGTGATTGGCCTGTTGTGCCTTTGCATGGTGGAGGGGCTGCCTCCTTACGGCCTCCATGCAGGCCGCCCTCCTCCTTTTTTCATCCGGGCTTGGGACCGGCATTGGCGGAGTTTAAATTATTATTAACTAAATTTATTATATTAATGAATTATTCTTTCTCTTTAAATATTAGTTTGCAAATACCAAATAACAAAGTCAGCAGAATTTTTACTCATGTGTATAAATATCATAGACCGGAAGGAAGGCATCAAAGAAGAGTTGGCTACCCGAAGAGCAGCAGCTGGGAGATTTTTTCAGGCCATAAATCGAGGATTCCTCAGCAAAAGAAAAGTTGGTAAGAAAATGAAGATGGCTGTATACCGCTCCACCTATGTCCCGGTCTTGACGTATGGATGCGAGTCATGGGCAATGAGTACAACCCACAAAAGCCAGATCCAAACCTCCGAAATGAGGTATCTGAGAAAGGTGGTTGAAGTAACAAGAAGAGACATGGTCCGCAATCAGACGATACGTCAAGGCCTAAAAACCCAACCCCTGCAGACCCACGTAGAACAGTCCCAACTAAGATGGTTTGGCCATGTCGGCAGAATGGGAGAAGATCGGCTACCACGACAAACATGGGAAACTAAAAGCCAGAGATCCAGACCTCCAGGACGACCCAGAGTTCGCTGGGAGTACAACATTAGACAATATTTGAATGACCTAGGACTAGAATGGAACCAGGCCAGGTGGAAAACAGCCGATAGGATAGTATGGTGCTCTCTCTTCCAAATCTCTACACCTCACGGTAGAAGAGGAACTACTAAGTAAGTATAGAAATATATATGCAGGGCCAAATAAATAGTTAACTGAGGGCTAATGGATCCTGTTGGCTCGGGGCGACTGGCATTCTAGAGCGAGACCGGAGTTAAACACAGATGATGGTGTCCTAAAAACACATTTTTCAACATTTACGTCCAAATAACTACTTCGTGTCGAAGAAAGAAAAGGCAAACTAAATAAGCTCAATGAAGAGAAAGGTTGTGATTGAGGAAGAGATTAAAACAAAGATTACAGATGCATATCTTGGTGATCCATTATGTAAATATAACCGGATTGGTGAACTAACTTATCCATGTTGATTCCATCTTGATATCCTGTGTAAGGAGGTGCGTCATTCATAGTGATCTCATTTTGGACTCATTATATTATCATACAACTCCATTTAACTCGGGGACATTCACAATTCATTATCGATTACAGAAAACGAAAAGAAAGAATTGTCTCGTTTTCTGGCACACTGGCCATACGTGCGAAAGCGTATGACGCATACTTCAACAGGTTTCTTTTAGAAGCAATGAAGCCAATCATAGATTAGCGACGTATTCACAGTTTTTTTTTTCCTCCCTTATCTTTCTATTGTAAGAAAATAAAGACACACATAAATAAAAAGAAGACTTAATAAAAGATGAAGATAAAATGGACGGACGGACTGTCCTCGGTTCTAAATTGTTCTTCAACTTTTTCAAACAAAAGAAAAACATATTTAAATACAAATAAGCCGTCTGGTAAACAGGTGACTGTTTACGCTGTTGTTTGGCACTTAGAGCTCATTAACTTGTTGGAAAAAGATATTGCAGATATGATGTTGAGTTGGCACTTCTGCTGAAGATCCATTGTTTCTTCTTATCTTCATACCGTGTATATCCCACATGTGGCTCCTAATGCGTCCATCTGTTCTTGGAGTCTTTGACCGTTTGTATGAAGTTGGATCGGCAGACGATGGTTCGTTTTAGGTGTATCTTTTCTGGACTGGCTTCTGGCGTTTCACTATCCATATCGATGTTAAACTGTACCGATGATAGAGGTGCAATAATTAGCGGTTTACTGCAGAAACCAAGAGCAGAAATAAAATAATAGAAGCGATTTAAAAGAACGCATACATAATTGGTGATGCGTGAGTGTTTGTGTCCGCGTATGTAGGAATGTCCTATCGTTAATTATTGCAATACATTGATTTTTAGTCGAATCTTCACAGCTATAACATTACTGAATGGTTAGGACGATGAAATGCTGCAAGATAGACAGACAGACAACAGATAGGTAGACACTTTGGGAGATTAATGGACAAACGAAGAACAGTCAGACCAAGGACAGACAAACTGAATGACAGACAGCCAGCCAGCTAAGCAGGCAGACTAACGGGTAGGCGGGAATGCAGACTGGCAAGCATACCGACGGACGGACAGAAAGACAAACAAACAAAGATAGGGACGGACAGACAGACAGACAGGCATATAGATAGATAGATAGATAGATAGATAGATAGATAGATAGATAGATAGATAGATAGATAGATAGATAGATAGATAGATAGATAGATAGATAGATAGATAGATAGATAGATAAATAGATAAGCAGGCCGGCACACACATATAATGCAAGATAGTCTCCTTTATGACATCATGACCGTCACAAAGACTCCATCAAGAGAATCTCCTCTGGGACCAAGGCTAGACTGAAAGGCTACATCACATTGCTACGTATAGCTCATTAATTTCTACCAAGGATTCCAGGCAAATCCGACAGGATTACGTTTACGGTAAAGATAGGGCCGTTCACCGCTGCAGTTAAACTCTAATTTGCGAACCAATTTATGAAAACAGTCTATAGGTGACAACATGAGGGACCAGAGACAAGAGAAGGCTGATATAAAGAGGATGAGATTTGACATGGACAAGATGAAGGAACAAACAAATATTTTTTTTATGACACATGCTTGTACAGATTAATCTTATGTATATGTATATGTACATGTATCTACGAGCGTTTTTAATGGATAAGTATCAGTCCGTTAAATAAAGGTTGTGATATGGTGTGTTGAGTAGTCCAGTGGTCACGCGCTTTCGTCTTTGAAGGAATAACTTTTAAAAAAGGAAATAGTAAAGGTAGTGCCCTAGCAGATACTGCTGAAGGGGAACAAAGTGTTAGAGACTTCCATATACTAGGTCCAGTCTTATTATGTAGGAAGACCAGTTCTTTTTATCACTCCCTTTGCCTTCCTTATTTCAAGAGAACAGTGGGTACCCGCTTACAGCTGGGTAGATTGGAGCCTGACGCTACCAGGTTGTGCACCCGGTAACTTGGAACCGAGAGGCAAGCGCTCTAGCCACTGTGCCAATCGGGCGCTTCGTAGGAAGAAGAAATTTAAAATTAAATTTTTAAAAGTTTCTGTACGTTTTTTTTTAAACAAAATGCTGCCGCGTTTTGGCGAGGTGCGTCCCTTTCAACCTAGTCGGTTATATTAGGGCGCCTGTCCAAATAGAAAATACCTTTAGGTCTAACAAGGATTTGTATACATCCGAGAACTCACCATGTGACGTAAAACAACAACAAAAATGCAAGATAACTTAACCTGATTTCTTTACGAATGGCAATAATCGCTGTCTCAGTAGCGGTACTTTATTTTATAGACAAAAACCAGTTAATAACATTACAAGGAAGTCCTTTTTCTGGTATCACAAGGGTCAGACAAATAAAGGAGCACTGAAAAACACACGGAGAAAAAGGATTTGAGATATACAAAAAAAGGGATTTTAAAAAGACATTAAAGAAATTGAACGGATGGTAGGGAACAGGAAAGCTTGCCGGGCATTAGTTAAAGACCCGTGCTCCACCAGGCAACTGAAGGGTAGTATAATGACTGTAGTTTGATAAATATAGTTAAGGATATTACCTGCACCAGATCACCATGCCCACCTTACCATTAAAGTCACCAACAACATCAAGCGCAAACAGGTTCTAGAGTTCAAATTCCTAGGAAACATTTTCACAAACAATGGAAGACTTGACAAAGAAATTTAAACAAGATGTTAAAAATCCATTGCAGTGACTCACCAACTGTCACCACCACTTAAACATCAGAATATCAGTATGAAAATGTTGCGTAGCATTTAATGTGTAGTGTAAATGTTCTGTGGATGATGTCACATTTGCCACACAACGTTGAGGGTGTTGTATTTCATCTGCTTCTCTAAAGGTATGATAATCCTGGCCTTTGCAGAGTAGTGTGCCACCCTCAGACACCAGGGATGATGAGGCGTAGTAAGATGGTGTCTTTAGTCTGGTTTAAGTGTGATGTAAGGATACAGATGTGTATACAAACAGTGAGCATTACGAACAAGGCAATCCACACAATGACGTCACGTTAACTCACGATGTGAAAAGTCAATCAAGCTTTAAACAGCAGTGATGGGTTTTTGGCAATATATATATTGTACGCCACAATGACAAAATGCATGGACATCGTTATGTAGAAAAACATCACAGGGATAGTACAACAGTCATTGTATCATCGAAGTAGTCGATTCAACAGGCACAGCAAACAGCATAATAATAATGTACATTATGTGCCTTTTCAGGATATCGTAAACCGCTGTTCATGTAGTCAGGTAGTAAACTTCCCCTTTCCATAAGAGCTAGTAGATATCAACTAGGAGATTAAATATGGTCTCCTCGATTTGACCTCAACAAGACAGGCATGTCTTTTGAGCGCCACATTATCGTTCTCTATGTTCCTTATACAGCAAAGGTATCAAACCTAGATCCATCAACAAAGTTCAGGAAGCAAGTAGTCCGTAGGACAGGCATCAATCGATGCATGACAATAGAAGTGGATCGTGAGCTGAGCAAACTTGTCATAATATATAGACTTTATAATAAGGCAGGCTAAGCGAAAGTCAACATCACAAGATGGCGATAAAGTCACTTAGCAAAAAAGGATTCATTTACCTGTTCATCAGGAATCAAATCATATAATCACATATGCCTCCAGGCATTAGGAATAACATGGAGATATATCATCTCAAAAAAGGAACAACAATCATGAGGACTCCTTCCTGAATAAACTGAAGCGGAGACTAGCACATAGCTACGTCTCGCCTTACCAGCTTCTCTGCTCAGACTCCTGGGCGGAAATCGTTGAAACAACGCCACCAAAAAGAGACATGCGCAGAACACGCGAATCGAATACAACTCAGCCAGATTTACGAAACGAAGAATGTTCTACGATGTTCGACTAAAGACCTTTTACCTTAAAAGGAAATGAATCTTGAAACATTGCGATTGCCAACTGTTTTCAAAGAACTGGCGATCTGAGCGCTCCATAAATGGGCATGACTCAAAATCGTTCACACAACTATCGGCAACCCTAGCTATCAAGATAAGACAGCTTCTTGACGATAGCTATCAAGATTAGACGACTGTAGAAATAAAAGTGACTACAATTCCATGAGTTCATTCCCATGCATAAAAAATTAACTATAGTCAGAATGCATGGTCAGAATAAGTTGCGACAAGTTTTTAGCAGCAACATTACCGGCCCCTCCCGATTAAAAAAAAAAAAAGTGCAACATTTTTTTTTTTTTTAAATATCCAAGAGTAAAACCAAAAGCGGTTTATCAACGCACGAATTATGCGGGGATAACTAATTGCACTGCCTAATATGAGGCTAAATTGACACATAAAGTGTCTGGTGAGAATATTTCTCAACAGATAAAAAATCTGATTCAAAAATATATCGGGGAGGTGCCACCAACACACACTACGCTTGCATGAAAATACAATATAAATATGCAAGTTCATATCATTATAATCAAATAGCAGTGTCATAATCTAATACCGCTTAGAATGGATGTACACATCTGATATTGAATGTTAAATATTACATTATCTAAATGTTTAATATTACCATTACACAATGAAATTAAACATAAATGATGATCCAGGACACATCTCCTGTCGTTCCAAAGAAACTGTACAATGTGGAACTCTCCATGTTTGACAACAGAAAGGTAGCTTCTCAGATCAACAAAAAATGCTGAGAAAAAACAACCAATATAATTCTATTTAATAGCCATTAAGTTTCATACTATACAATACATTATTATTAACTATTGTGACCGAGTGAACTTTCGGCCCTTATATTAACTACTCAGTCTTCTTCTTATATTAAAGATGGAACAGAAGAAGATGATAACAAAGCACAATAGTATGTGTTCACCTAAAGTGAGGACAGATGTGCTAATGTATTGTAGTAATATAGGTGTGTTATGGCTCTGTCGTATATCTAGAAATAGAACAGAAGTATTAGTTGGAATCATGTGGGCATCTAGACAGAATGTCAGCCATCACATTATCCGACCCACGGATAGCTCGTACCGTGAAGTGAAAAGGTTGAAGAGCAATAGCATATCGAGTGGATCTCGAACTCTTCAAGTTCTTAGTCTGAATAGCTGTAAGAGCTTTCTGATCAGTTTCTAGAATGAAATGTGCGCCCAGGAGGAATCTTTGTAGTTTGAGAATAGACCAAACCATAGCCAACAATTCACGGTCTAAAACCGAGTAGTTCCTCTCTGCCGCATTTAGTTTTCTAGAAATGTACATGACAGGATGCAGAGTTTCAGCATATTCTTGCATAAGTGCTGCTCCGATCCCAGTGGATGAAGCATCACTTAGAAGAACAAAAGTTCTATCAAGAGTAGGTAATCTTAGGATGGGAGGAGAAGAAAATATATTTTTAATCTGGTCTAAGGAAGATTGACATTCCTGAGACCAACGAATCAGATTAGGCGACCCTTTCTTCAACAACGTTGACAGAGGTGCCATTATCGAAGATAAATTCGGAATAAATCTCCCATAGAATTGAATTAACCACAAGAGACTCCGGACTTGTTTCTTCGTCTTAGGTACAGAGATGTTCAATATTTTCGAAGTATTGTGGTCTTCTGTCTTCAAGAGACCATGACCAACACGATGACCCAAGAAAGAAATTTCACCAAAACCAATATAAGCTTTAGAAGGTTTTGCTGTCAGATTATACTCACGTAGAGTAGACAGTAGGTCATATAAACCCAGATAGTGATCTTCCCAAGAATCACTGAAGAGACAGATATCATCTAAGTAAGCGATGACATCTGAACGATGAGAAAGAATTCGACGCATCATGCGAACGAAAGTAGCAGGGGCGTTCATAAGACCGAAGGGCATTACATTCCATTGAAATAAACCCCTAGGTGTAGAGAAAGCAGTCAGAGGTTAGGCATGATCTGCCAAAGGCACTTGCCAATAACCTTTTGACAAGTCAAGTTTAGTGAAGAATCTAGAATTAGAAAGTCTAATAAGTAGATCTTCTAGTAAAGGCATAGGTTAGGCATCGAACTTTGTGACTTGATTTAATTTGCGATAGTCAACGCAAATTCGTATGTTCTTATCTTTCTTCCGAACAATAACCATGGAAGAAGAATATGGAGAAGTCGATGGTTCAATTATGTTTAATTGGATCATTTCATCCAATTCCTTTTCCACTTGTGACTGAAAGTGTATAGGGATAGGATACGGCCTAACCCTAATAGGATTATTGTCGGTAAGAATTATGTCATGTTCTATGACCTGCGTGTGACCAGGGATGTCGGTTAGAACATCCTTAAATGTCTGTAACATCGACGAGACTTGACGATGTTCATCAACAGAAAGATTAGGAGAAATGGACACATCTTTCCAAGATTCCATAGAATGTAGTGGAACCACTGGAAGAGGGAGATCGACATCAGAAAAAACAGATTCCTCATCCTGTATGACCGACAAGGATGAGTAATGACCATGAGGTACCGAAGAATCGTCCGTTGCCTGGAAAATAGGCAGCAAATAGTCTGGACGCTCATGAAATTCCGTCAGCATGTTGATATGGAAAGTCTTATGCTTTCCATCTATATCGACCACATAGTCAACATCGGAAATTCGTGAGACTATTGCATATGGACCTTTCCATGCAATCAGAAGTCTATTTTCCCTACTGGGGAGTAGGACGAATGCTTTGTCACCTGGACAAAGTTGTCGTAGACATCTGTTCTTGTTAGCAAACTGCCTTGCTTTTTCTTTAGCAATTTCTGACGAAGCAGTAGCTAGTTTGCATGCCTCAATGATCTTTTGCCTAAGAGCAATGACATACTCATATGAAGATTGAGTGTCATCACTAATATCATCGGCAGTGATAAGATCGTGTAACAAAAACATAGGGCCGCGCGGACGCGCGCCGAAGACAAGTTCAAAGGGAGAAAATCCTGTGTGCTCGTTTGGGACCTCTCTATAGGCAAAGAGAGCCGCAGGTAAAACCCTGTCCCAATCTTGAGGATGGTCTTCAGTTATCTTACCAAGTAAAGTCTTGAGCGTTCTATTCAGACGCTCCACTAACCAATTAGACATAGGATGATAGATGCTACTGAGAGATCTTTTAATGTGTAAGGTAGACATTACTTGAGACATAGTATCAGATATGAGTTGAGTGCCATGGTCAGACAGTATTTCTCTGGGAAACCCCAAGCGAGAAAATATCAGCCAAAGAGCATCTGCGATATCTGTAGTAGATATGCTCTTTAGAGGGATAGCCTCTGGCCAACGTGTGCACATATCGACACATGTAAGGATAAACTGATGTCCTCTGGCCGACTTTATCTTAAAAGGGCCAATAATATCTATGGCCATTTTCTGAAATGGCCGAATAGGGATGTCAGCAGCCTGGATAGGCGCAGCATGTCGTGGTCCTCTAGATTTGACCTCCTGACATACCTGACATGATCGGCAGTATATACGAATGTCCTTGTTAACAAAGGGCCAAAAGAAAGCCGCAAGGACTCTCGACTTTGTACGGGAAAATCCCATGTGTCCAGCACACTGCGAGTCATGAGCATGTTGCAATATTTGCACTCTCATACTCTTGGGAACAAGAATTTGCGAATGTGCTGACGTAGCCGAGTCTTGTACCATACGTACAAGTACGCCGTTTTTCATTTCTATCCAAGATTTTCTTTGTGTATCCTTATTTGGATCACCTTTCTTCGCAAGAATGAAGAATTTCTTTAGCGTAGGATCTTCTTCTTGTAATTTTATGAACGAGTCACGAGAAATAACCAAGGTGCTATCTTGGCTATGAACTTCATTATCGTTTATCAACGAAGTTTGCGGTGTTTGTAGAGCTTGTGCTCTTGTAACCACTGCATTGGTAGCTTGCATATTATCATCTTCCCAAGCAGCAATCTGCTGTGGGGTACATTCCCTAACTCCGTGGATACGACCAATAATAAGGTCCGCAATTGGATTAGGTAAGAGACAGGCATGCACATCTCCTGTAAAGAAAGGAGTGGCAATGTGGGTTACAGCAGTAGGATATTTCTCTAGAGTGCCACCGACCGGAGTATTATTAACAAGACCCTTATGTAGGATTAGAGAACCTCTCCCGTCATGTGCAACCGAAGCAGGAAGAGCGGGGAGAGGGTGACCACAACTCAAAGTCGATATTGTAGTCGGTTCGAACAAAGTACTGCATTGGGGGCACTTGTTTGCTCTCCCAAAGTCAAAAGAAGAACAAGTGACAGCGTCAGAGTTTTTATTATCAGAAACCTGATTACCGGCTCCCTGAGATTCTTGTTGAACCGAGTTAGCCTGTTGATATCTCTTTTTTTATTTTGAGATCTACCGCGACTACCATTACCTCTGAAGTTATCACTGTTGTTATTATCTCTGTAGTTATTATTGTCTCTATTATAACTGTTATCATGTTTCGAACTACAGTTTCCATGATTATTATCATGTCCACATTGATGTGAACATCTATTTGTTTGGTTTTGAGGTTTACGCGAGGAAAAGCCTCTGTTACCATATCCTCTTCTGAAATGCCTAAAATTATTATGTTGGAAGTAACGAGGACTGTCAGCTCGTCTCCAATTCTTCGACGAAGAATCACCCTGAAATTGACTTCCATAATTTTGACCGTAACTACGGTTACTTTTCCTATCAAAATTTTGTTGGAATCTATGACTAGAGTTTTGACCATAAGGTGCTGCCGAAGCAACTGGCAGACCTTCTTTTACTTTAGAGTTACCAATGGTTACGTGAGGATGCGCAGTTATATACTGGCTACAGAAATCTTCCATTTCTTTTATTGTTTTAGGTTTACGTTCATGAAGGAAAGCAAGGAAAGACTCATTGACAGAAGACATGACTTTGTCTCTAAGTATTAAGTCTATAAGTCCTTCATAAGTTTTTTCTATCTTAGACAGCTCAACCCAACGTAAAAAAGTAAGACGTATCTTTGAAATGAATTCAGAGAATTGCACACCAGTTTCTGGCAACATATTTTTAAATTGAAGACGATAGCCGTCTTCGTCAAGTTGGTATTTCTTTATCAACATAGCCCTGACAACATCATAGTTGTTCTTGTCAGGCTCATCTACCATGCTTAACATATTCATAGCATCACCTCTAAGTATTTTGGACAAATGATAAACCTGCAATGATTTATCTATGTTATGTACTTTACATGAAGTTTCAAATCTGTCCAAATAGAATGTTATATCGTCGATGGAAGCATTGAATGGTGGTAGATTAAGCTTGAAAGTGCTTGCATTAGTCTTATCTGAGACCTTATTTGCATCATTAGCATTACCCATGTTCATCACCTTTAATTTCTCAACTTCCAAAGCTAAGATTTTTTCTTCATGCACCATTTTTGCTTTTCTCTCTTCAGACTCTCTTTCAAGTCTTTTATTTTCAGCCTCAAGTCTTTTATTTTCAGACTCAATCTGTAGTCTCTTCTCTTCAGCTTTTGCTTCTGCCTCTCTTTGTAACTTTTTTTCTTCAGCCTCAGCTTGTTTTTCTAATCTTTTAATTTCCACCTGCATCTGCAGTTTCTTTTGTTCAGCTTCCATTGCTTTATCATATTGAGCAGTTGCAAATTCTTCTAACTTATCACCAGTCTTCCCAAGCAATTTACCCTGCTCAATAAAGTGCTCAAATGTAGCCATGATGAGTAATAATATGAGTCCACAACCTGAAATAATTAATTATCTTATTTCAAATTTAATTATAACAAGTCTTAAATGAAGCACTTGTTTACTCACAACACTATATTATTATCCCAATCTCTGTGGGAAACAAGTCTTATATCAAAGAACTTGTGTATAGACTTTTTTGAAATATCATCAATCAACTCTTGATCATAGGTGCACTTCCCATTCAATAGTGCACAATAGTATTCATCATTTACTAATCATCAGTGTAGTACTAATGCATAAGCACAACCCACGATTAAATGTGAATTAACTACTATAAGTGTAACCAATGACTATGTAAACACAATCACAATGTAAACAATAACAATGTAAACATTACACTGTAAACAATACAATGTAAACAATACAATGTAAACAATAACAAAGATTTAGCAACAATACGAAAACATTCGTAGAAATCAACAAAAAATAAAGCGAAAATTAAAGAAATATCACAAAAAATGTGATGATATCTACGAGGATATTAGACAATACACATGACACCACAGTGTATAAACAAAAATGTTGTATGAAACTAAACTATAGTAAAGTGGAGGCTAACAAATACAAACAAATCAAAACAAAACTAAAGAATGTGAAGAAAATCCCGAAAACAACACTGACCATATCGTCACAACTAACAAAAAATAGCAACAGAAGTCGCTTTGCAAATTCCAGTATCGGAAATTTGCACACCCTACAGAAAACGCTCACGATAGACGACCTCTATCACGTGGTATGATCTAAGGGAGACTCCGCCCAACCGAAAAACCCGCAGAAACATAAACATATAAATATAAATATACAAATAACATATAAACATATAACATGTAAACAAAAGAATGAGATGAAACACAGAAGACTCAGTAGAAGTATAAGGGCACAGTTCACAAACAAACAGGCCACTTAACTTATGGGTATTCAAACGTCAGCTACAGCAGAAAAAACAGATGACAATCAGCGTCCTAAGGAATGAAGATGCAACGATGATGGTACATCTGGACTGCTTCAACTGCCATGACGATGGTACTTGAGCTTCTAGACAGTACAGGCAGTGTAAATAACGGCACTTGACCTTCTTATTCAATCGTAAATTGCTTGAATCGGTACTTGGACTTCTTATTCAACCGTAAATTGCTTGAATCGGTACTTTGCCTTCTTATTCAATCGGCACTTGACCTTCACAAACGACAGCAACACGTTTCAACTGGCAATGTATGACTCAACGCCGGGTACTGCCATAATTCTGTATGTAGATGTCTTGAAAAATCGCTGTATGTTGAATTCTTGTTGAATGAAGTGGGTAAGGGACCCCGAGTATGCTGGTACCAGAACAAACCAGCTTATGGCCACCAAATGTTGAATAGTATATATCTTCTGTTGCCAAGGGCAGGTAGTGCTGACACTTAAAGTATGGTGTAGACTTAGGACGGGTGTACATGTGTAAAATAGTTGCACAGTCATACAGGTACAGTTCCAACAGGAACGCCACACCAAATCACGACGTATGAAGTCAATAAAGCTTTAAACAGCAGTGATGGGTTTTTGGCAATATATATATATATTGTACGCCACAATGACAAAATGCATGGACATCGTTATGTAGAAAAACATCACAGGGATAGTACAACAGTCATTCCCCTTTCCATAAGAGCTAGTAGATATCAACTAGGAGATTAAATATGGTCTCCTCGATTTGACCTCAACAAGACAGGCATGTCTTTTGAGCGCCACATTATCGTTCTCTATGTTCCTTATACAGCAAAGGTATCAAACCTAGATCCATCAACAAAGTTCAGGAAGCAAGTAGTCCGTAGGACAGGCATCAATCGATGCATGACAATAGAAGTGGATCGTGAGCTGAGCAAACTTGTCATAATATATAGACTTTATAATAAGGCAGGCTAAGCGAAAGTTAACATCACAAGATGGCGATAAAGTCACTTAGCAAAAAAGGATTCATTTACCTGTTCATCAGGAATCAAATCATATAATCACATATGCCTCCAGGCATTAGGAATAACATGGAGATATATCATCTCAAAAAAGGAACAACAATCATGAGGACTCCTTCCTGAATAAACTGAAGCGGAGACTAGCACATAGCTACGTCTCGCCTTACCAGCTTCTCTGCTCAGACTCCTGGGCGGAAATCGTTGAAACAACGCCACCAAAAAGAGACATGCGCAGAACACGCGAATCGAATACAACTCAGCCAGATTTACGAAACGAAGAATGTTCTACGATGTTCGACTAAAGACCTTTTACCTTAAAAGGAAATGAATCTTGAAACATTGCGATTGCCAACTGTTTTCAAAGAACTGGCGATCTGAGCGCTCCATAAATGGGCATGACTCAAAATCGTTCACACAACTATCGGCAACCCTAGCTATCAAGATAAGACAACTTCTTGACGATAGCTATCAAGATTAAACGACTGTAGAAATAAAAGTGACTACAATTCCATGAGTTCCTTCCCATGCATTAAAAATTAACTATAGTCAGAATGCATGGTCAGAATAAGTTGCGACAAGTTTTTAGCAGCAACAGAAAACTAAACGACAGCTGATACATAATATATCCTTGACCAACTATCAGTCTCAAATATAGCCCCTGGCCTAAGCACATCTGAGGGTAACCACATGGTGTGAGATGAAATGATTACGAAGATGCCACGAATGTTTGACCAGAATATGATGACATCAGAAATACTGTAGGAGCTACATCCAGCATCAAGTTTATACAGATACGGACAATTAAGTGGTTTGGCCATTTTACGAGATTAGAGCCCGATACATTAGCACTTCGCGCTTACAACACTAGAATATCAGGTTTCAAGGCACGAGGAAGACCAATAGGCAGATGGATGGACAACATCACAGAAAACCCCCACAATTACACGGGCTTACAGCAGCCAATGCAACACACTTGCCTCAAGATCTCAAACTTCATATCTCCACCGGGACCTCAAGATGCAGCAATAGAGACCGCAGTCAGCGACTCATAGCTTGACTGCCTGCATCAGGACCAGCGAACCAGAGCTGGTCAAGACCGCACTCCACCTCCACGTGGTGGTCCTCGAAACAGTCTGCAGCTGTGCAGGCTGGCTGAGCGAGTGTGGATCGAAATGGGACGGCAAACCCGGTCCTAAAAAATGCCGTGCAGAAGTCGGATGTGTCGACCGAAAGGTGCAGATATCACAGCTACGTTCTAAACAGACACAACGCAACCACCGTCCTTTTCAGGGCGAACGAAGAAGAAGAAGATATCTCCACCACGCGCTTCACGGCAACGGTACACAAACATTATTAACTGTGTTAAGAACCAACATAGCCACTGGTATTATGGTCTACCTTTACGTGGTGTTATCAAGACAGCTTAAAATTGCGGTAAGAGCGAAAGTTTACAACAATTTTGACAAATAATAACAGTTTAATAATCGTACGGCTAAGAGCGCTGATCTCTCGTGGCAAAAAAGTGCCGGGTTCGAATCACGGTGTCGACACACTCCAGTCTACCCAGCTGTAAATCGGTACCTGACCAGAGTCAGGGAAGGAAAAGGCAGCGAGGAAAGGAGCTAGTCACCCCAGCTCTCGATGCTGGACCTAGTACGGTGAAGTCTCTAACACTTCCACTCCCCTACGACAGTATCTGCTACGGGACTACCTTTGACAGCTAAGAATAGACCACCAAGCATCACATGGTCATTCTTTCGGATTCTTTACATTCAATTTTTCTCGTCACGACGTGATCGGGTACTTCCTCTTCTCATCACATGTGCGATGACGGTTGATTGTCTTCACCTTATCTTGTTAATAACTCATCACATGTCCGATGACGGTTGATTGTCTTCACCTTATCTTGTTAATAACTCATCACATGTGCGATGACGGTTGATTGTCTTCGCCTTATCTTGTTAATAACTCATCACATGTCCGATGACGGTTGATTGTCTTCACCTTATCTTGTTAATAACTCATCACATGTCCGATGACGGTTGATTGTCTTCACCTTATCTTGTTAATAACTCATTACATGTCCGATGACGGTTGATTGTCTTCACCTTATCTTGTTAATAACTCATCACATGTGCGATGACGGTTGATTGTCTTCACCTTATCTTGTTAGTAACTCATCACATGTGCGATGACGGTTGGTTGTCTTGACCTTATCGTGTTAATAACTCATCACATGTGCGATGACGGTTGATTGTCTTCATCTTATCTTGTTAATAATTTCGTTTGTTCATTAGCTCTTTTTAGATATTCTTCATTGGTTATCTTAAATGTCCAGAGGAATCTTAACATTCCTAAGAGAAACCTATCTTTCTTGCTTACTGTACTTTTGCATTAGTTTGTTCAGTGTCAATTCTTACTTCCATACAATAAAGCTGGTTCGATGTAACACTTCAGAACTCTTTATCTTTTGGTTTTTTGGTTTTTTTTAAACATGAACTGGGGGTTGTACGGCATTGTCACATAGGTTATGATCATTAAATTGCCTATTATCCTCTTCCTATTCTTTCACCCGTATCCTCTATATTTCTTTACATTTTCCTGTATTTTTTCGCATCCATTCGTTTGCGAGATATATATTTTCTTCCCCATTCTTAACGTTACCTGGTTCTTTTCTCAAAAAAACTGAGAATCGCACTGTTGATGGTATTACGTAGATACGGTTCTCGCCAGACAGAACGTCTGCAGTTTCCCCGGTCAGAGCGCTGCTCGACCAGATTTCTGGGCCTGGGGTGTGAGAATTCGCTCCGTCGGACATGGCAGGCAGACGGATTGTCTACTGTTTGCAGCAACCGCGTGAGTTTTCGTCGGGATAGTCCGACGAAGTGCGAAATTGCGCTCCGCACTGCAGACGGGGTGTCTGAGAGTTGCAACTGACACGCGCCCTCTCGGTCAGAACGTGGCAGTTATGACAGTTACGTAAGTGTTGGGAGTAGGGGAGATAATTTTGCTTGGCGAAATAAGTTGGGGCCCTTTGTCTAATTTTAAGATATTGGCTCGAGTTTGAAAATAACTTCACTCATTTTCCATTTCACAGTAGACGTGGTCACTTCGTTCTAGAACACTTAAACGTATAAGTGATGTCTCAGTTTCGTTGTGATACGTAGTTCTGTTTGAGGTAAAATATTATATATAATAGATCTCTAGTATTTTGTGAAGTGATAAAGTGTTTAATCGCCTATTTCATTTTAAACTAGTTCTGTGTGCAGAGTGATTATTTTAATAGTTTGTTATATTCTTTAGTCGACGAGTTACAGTGGAAAGCAGAATAAATTCTATTTCTAGCTTAACAAACATGTAGCCTTAATGAATTTACTTTAACTGCTAACTACTCAGTCGAGATATATTTTCTAAACTAACTTATAACTGCTAGATGTCTCATGAGTATTGACGAAATATATTTATACGTATTTCAAATTCATGATGATTGATTTTATAATATAACTTATTTCACGGGAAGTGTTAAATGATAAGCTCTACGCTTGCAGTTTATAATATAAGTTATATCCTTATACATAGTATGTATAATTATTTTATATGTGCTTTTTCCATTTATGTAGTGAATACTGGGGTGACCCAGAACTTGCCGGCGTTTAGTAGTAAAGAGACATACTTGTGAGAAGAATAGACATTTCCTATCTTTAACCACGTGGGTTGTTTCAAGTAACACTAGTCTGACAGTGCATGTGCCATCAGAGATAGACAGTAATACCAATCCCACTAACGGTTTTCTAAGGACTAAATGTTTATACTGGGCCTTTGAGCCACACTTTATTTCTTCACAATAAACTCAAATATACACGCTGCCGGGAGGCGAGAATAATTACAAGAAATAACATTAACATTCTCCGACAATATTGAAAGAGTGGATAGTGAACCAAGACTATCTGTTGAGAGCAGTTGTCCACTGGTCATCTTTTCCAAAGTAAGGGAATCCTCGTGTTTTAGACTCTGTGTGCCCGTTTAAGATCGCTTACCCAAAACTGATTCAAGTGACATTAACAGTAAATCTAAAATTTAAACTGGTAAAGTGAACGCTCCTCGAAAACAGTGGAAGAAACCTGTATTTGTAGAGCTGGGATTCGCGTTATCCAAAGAATCCAGATTCACTGTAGAGAAGTGTCCTAAGGTTGCGCCAGACGGTGATCAACATCAAGTTTTTTTTAGGTAAGAATGAACGCCTGGGTACCCGGATGAAAGAACCGAGTGAAAAGTGACGGAAGGATGTTCGTTGTTCAAAGCACTCACTTTGTAATTTTTCCTTACGAAAGACTTGCTGCTTAATTTAATTGTTCCTTTAGAATAGATACTGCTGTCATAAGTCAGTTCTTACCTTCAAGAAAGGGGACAAGAGTAGACCCTAACCATATGTAGTTGTGACTCTTTGGGCCATCATCTGTCTCATAACGGGGCTGTGGGCTAAACCTAGAGTTAATATCATAACGGGGCTATCATCCTTGTAGCATTCTCTTGAGATTTTATGACTATTTGTATATGGTTTGATGTAAATTCTATGTGTTGTGAAGAAATTTTAAATGATAATTAAAATTTCCCTTGGAATTAATCAGCGTGTTGGTCAGCTCGTTCTAAATATTTATATAATCATTGTTATAGGTTTCCCACGTCTGTGTGTTTAACTGTCGTCACGTGTATGTGCGTGCCCGTGAGTAGATAGAAATATATGTAATATATATATCTGTGTTTAGACTGTCTGACGCCTTAAAAGCTGTCGTAGAGGATAGGTGAAAGAGAGAAGATTTCCTCGATTTTTTCAGAGACAGCCTCTATATCACAGTCTATCATCTCACTTGTGGAAATTCTATTTCACTTTACTAACTCTCACTGTGTCCATCACCTATTCAAACCTATTCAGAAGGGACCAACCCAAGTCTTAATTCTCCTATCCAAAAAAATCTACGACAGGCATAAACAATTTTGTAATACACCCACTATCCCCGTAATGAGAAAAAAAATCTTAAAAACACCAATGTAAAACGTTATCACACAATTAATTAGATCGGTTGAAGTAGAAGACAAATCGGCATTTTCAGCACTAGAACAGATACACAAGCATGTTTCGGTGAATATCTTCATCTGACGTAAACACAAGAAAAATAACAGAATGTGTCACTGTAAATATCGCAGTTTGGAGACGAAATACTACCACGTTAAGACTACTAAGCTCACTCTAGGACTAATCCAGACGCCTCCAACCCCAAGAGTATGATAGATGCCCACACCACAAGAGATATGATGGACACTTACATTTTTTCCCCTACATCAATTACTAGTCTGGATAAGTCTTCATTACATAATAGCAACAACAAAAGTGAATGGTGCTACAAAAAAGGCACACAATATTGGGATGAAAGGTTTTGATGGTAGTAAATTTTAATGTTAACAAGGTGAGGTCAAGCTATGTAAGTACCCTGAATCAGAAAGATGATGATGTATTTCTCAGGGATCCCTATCCGCTACCTCTTATGATCTCACCCAGTGTATATTTATCTCTGTAGTGTTATGTATATGGCAAGTGTCTAGGGTATGTATGTATTTAAGGTGAGGAATGAATAAATTCAAACAGAACTGTAATTCAACAAAATGTAAGTAAGTAAGACTGGTGGGAACGTTTTGGTATATGTATATGGGAATAAATATACAATTTATTGTCCCGAACCTCAATCTTTTGGAACAGGACTTGTCAAAATCATAAAATGTTTATTTACATATTTTAAATAAATAAGATGGAACTCTGTCCATGAAGTGTAACACAATAAAATTGTCACTAGAATGAGTACCCCACTGTCTGATGTTCAGTGCTTGATATAAACAATAGTCAGTATTGGAGGGTTTGTTTTCTTCTTCATTCCCCAGGAAATTCTGATTGGTGTGGTGGTTTAAATTGAAAAGAGCTGTCATGTGCCCGTGTTGAGGCACTTATCTGGAAGCCTGTCTGATGCTATGGGCTCCAGACTAAGTATATGGTCACTCAAATGGTGTTGCTTTCTGGATGAAGATATGGCCTGTAGCTCAAAGTATATTGCGAGCCTTCACTGCCCAAAATTTCTGTCTTCTCCAGGGTGTCTGTAACACTTTTTTACTGGTAATACAACCCTGAAATGAGAAGGAAAGTTTCCTTCCCTTTACAACCTGTCTATAACAATTCCATAACTAATCAATGGTAATCTTACCTGGGGTCAGCCATGTGTGCTGACCATATGCACCAACCCTATATTTCTTTGACTACACCCAGTCCTGTGTTTTCATTCTTTTTTTCATATGGCATTGCTTGTCTTCCACATAATCAGCAGGGGTGTACAAATATATCGTGTGACCTGTTAATGACTTCTTTCAAACATTCTATGTACAGTGTCACATGTTATTTGAACATTGTGTCACTCCAGAAACCACTACCCATTTATTTTCTCTTGGACTTACAGTCGCAAAATTTTATGGCAAATTTTCAAACACATTTATTTTCACTTCCCAATGGCAATATCAATTTTATTAACACGGCACTATGGCACAACATTTGTAAGGCCACTAGCAAAACATTGTTTACACATTTCACTCCGAAAAAGACTGCATTCCTACCTAGGTCGTCGTAACCTGAACCATCTCCCAATTAGCAGTATCGAAATACAATGTATCGGCATACATATAGAGCCTGATACTTGCTAAGGAAATATACAAATAAAAGCATCTATCTTACCTCAAGTAAAGAATAATAATAACACATGAACAAAGTTGACTAGCAGTAAATGGGTTTCTCTGACTGCTCTTCTGGTCCAGACGGCAAAAAGCTTGGTCACAAGGCTTTTCCCGCTGATCTCAACTTGCGATGGCTTTCAAATTCAAATGGCCTGATCTTACAAGGAGGTGTTAATTTTTATTACCCTACCCTCTGACCAATCAGAAAGCGAGTCCAAATTTTAACTATTTTTAGATTATAAACTTTGAGCAATCGTAAGTGTGTTCGTTCGTCTGATTATCTTTGTGTCTTTTATATCTCAGTTATTTATGGACCGATTTCCAATATTAAAAGTGATAATTATACGGTCAACTGACCTCTATCGTTCTATTTACTTTTCCTTTGTCTATTCCTCAACAGTTTCATCTGGGTAATTCTTTTGTAATTAATGGTAGTTCTAACCTGATCTAAAATATCAGTAAATTACATTTTTCTAAGTCAAGATAATTGTATTAAGTGGGAATCTTTAGGTTAATATATTAATCAATATCAGCGCTATAATTCAAGATATCCCTTTCTTTCTAATTCCCTTTAGTTATTGAGAAATAAATTATTTAATTTTTGTTAAAAACACAGAATCGGCATTTTTGCCACTACAACTAAGATTTCTTGTCTCTACCAAAAACGAGGTAACAATTTGATTGGTTGTTAATTTTGGCTACGTCCGTTAATACATATTGGGAGGGGTAGTGTGTTTTCTGGGGGTAGTAACTTTAAACGGGTGGTAGTAAAAAAATTCAAATTCTCTAGTTAAATCTTTAGCGGTAAATGGACTTTGCCCCTCAGACAAATTTCAAATATAGTTATTTATAGACTTTAAAAATGCGTTAACTAGGTTTTGAAGCGGGGAATTTGAGCGTGGTGTCATACAGATGTAACATTTTACGACAAATATCATGATGAAGAAGATCGTTGTAATAATGACAGGAAACTCTATACGCAGCGTTACAACATGAAGCAATCTGATCTGATCATCAGAAACGTTCCATCTGTTCCACATGTGTTTCGCCCCTTTTATCCTCTTTTCACTCTAAAGGGGCTGGGGAGCGCTTGGATCACGACTCATGTTACATTCAATGTATGAGTAAATTAATACGAATGGAAATGTGGCAGAAAATTGTCCACGTGTAAACCATTCATGTCTTCTTAGAAGCAAAATAACAGTGACAACAAAACACATATAAATAACAATATAAATGTGAGAAATACAAATTACCCTGGCACGAGTTCCAGCTTCTCAACACAGGAATTATCCATCCCGGTTAAACATTCTACGAGATAAGTTATTTTTCTGACATGTATTGTCTTATTAATTTCTGCTGTTTTCATGACTGGTTTGCGATGACAAAATGCCTGCTGTCTCTTATTTGTTATCTCGTAAAACGTTCGTGTCTTTTCACCACAGAACACCAAAGAAAGCGACAGATGAACCAATAACAAGTGCTTTAAAAACAATAATCAAACTACAGTTTCTAGCATTATAGACAATTGGCACGACGAATGCAAGAATGAAATAACATTGTTAACGTTTGAAGAGAGTTATATGAGCATTCCTTTGATAATATGTAATACACTTAATGGAGAATCCATATAACGTTCTTCCATATCTATGTGTCATTCTGTCAGATATCGTTTGTATTTAAGAATGCAGACATCAGGCAGACATCAGGCAGATGTCCAGCTTCATGTGATGGTCGGAGAGCACACGGGTATACCATGTGACGTAATATATGCTGTTGCATTTTCAGAATAACAGGTGTAGAGGGAGACTAGGGGAAAAAAACAAACTGAGAAGAGATCTGGTGACAGAAATGAAAGGGATAGGAAAGGCATGGACAGGACATTAGAGGATGGCACAGGACCGGAGGACTTGGCGTGAATTAGTTATAACTTTTTTTTGGTGGGGGAAACCAGAAAGGTAATGAATGAACGAACGAATGGAATGAATGAACAAACGAAAGAACGAACAAATGAATAAATTTTCAGGACAGTGAATAATTTTCAAGGCCCTAAATTTTTAATGTAACATGCAGCTCTGGTGTCACAGGTTGCCTTTCCTTAGCTCTGCAGTAGTGGTCCAACAGTGGCCAAAACTCAAGAGTAACTAATGTGGGTCTTCAAAGGTGTCTACCTTCGTACAAGTTTATTCTTGGTAGAGTTGTAGGCAGAAGGATAAGGATGCTTTTACCTCCAAGGAGTAAACACAAGATATTCAGAAAAGCGAGAGCAATGCTGCATTGGCTGAGCACGTTAACTCTAGTACCTTCCGTCAAATTTTGTGAAGGATAGGGTTATCTTATAATTCGTTAGCTCGTTCAAGCCCCCAGCTGAGTTAATTCAGCGAATTTCCTCTTATTATTATTTAGCTCTGCTTACGTGTATTTAAGAAATTGTCTGAGACATACGGATGTAGTACATTCAAAATGATTAAATCAACTTTAAATTTGTCTTTATACAAGTAACAAATTTAATAATCAATTACGTTTAACAGTTATAACAAATTAATAATTGTTTAGAAAAAAAAATTATTCATCACAGTGTGATGTTATGGTTTTCGAAAATGGACAGTTCACTTGGCAGCTTTTAAGTTTTACTTAGCTGCCAATAGTTGTTTCTGCTCCCGCTGATGTTTGAGTCTTTGCAGATAAATGACTGGAGTCCCTGGTCAAGATTTAAGAGTTGCAGCACGTTCCAAGTAGAATCAGGGAGTAACTGCAAAGCTGGTTCCGCGTCTCTAAGACCCGTCGGTTCTTGTGTCTTTGTTCACCCATTCTGAAATTCAATGACCACATCAGGTTCCGTACATTTGCCTGCGCGGGGTTAGTCTATTTAGTAATTCGCAGGTAAGGGTGGCAGGATGAGCGCGGGTTAGTCTATTATGCATTTGGCAGGTAGGGGTGGCAGCTTGGCACATGAATGTAGCTGTAATATACACGGGAGTGAAGTGTTAGAGACTTCACTACAGTAAGACCAGCTTTATGATGCAGGGGAGTGAAGTGTTACAGACTTCACTACACTAAGACCAGCTTTATGATGCAGGGGAGTGAAGTGTTACAGACTTCACTACAGTAAGACCAGCTTTATGATGCATTGGAGTGAAGTGTTAGAGACTTCACTACAGTAAGACCAGGTTTATGATGCATTGGAGTGAAGTGTTAGAGACTTCACTACAGTAAGGCCAGCTTTATGATGCAGGGGAGTGAAGTGTTACAGACTTCACTACACTAAGACCAGCTTTATGATGCAGGGGAGTGAAGTGTTACAGACTTCACTACAGTAAGACCAGCTTTATGATGCATTGGAGTGAAGTGTTAGAGACTTCACTACAGTAAGACCAGGTTTATGATGCATTGGAGTGAAGTGTTAGAGACTTCACTACAGTAAGACCAGCTTTATGATGCAGGGGAGTGAAGTGTTACAGACTTCACTACACTAAGACCAGCTTTATGATGCAGGGAAGTGAAGTGTTACAGACTTCACTACAGTAAGACCAGCTTTATGATGCATTGGAGTGAAGTGTTAGAGACTTCACTACAGTAAGACCAGCTTTATGATGCAGGGGAGTGAAGTGTTACAGACTTCACTACAGTAAGACCAGCTTTATGATGCATTGGAGTAAAGTGTTAGAGACTTCACTACAGTAAGACCAGCTTTATGATGCAGGGGAGTGAAGTGTTACAGACTTTACTACAGTAATACCAGCTTTATGATGCAGTGGAGTGAAGTGTTACAGACTTCACTACAGTAAGACCAGCTTTATGATGCATTGGAGTGAAGTGTTAGAGACTTCACTGCAGTAAGACCAGCTTTATGATGCAGGGGAGTGAAGTGTTACAGACTTCACTACAGTAAGACCAGCTTTATGATGCATTGGAGTAAAGTGTTAGAGACTTCACTACAGTAAGACCAGCTTTATGATGCAGGGGAGTGAAGTGTTACAGACTTCACTACAGTAAGACCAGCCTTATGATGCATTGGAGTGAAGTGTTAGAGACTTCACTACAGTAAGATCAGCTTTATGATACAGGGGAGTGAAGTGCTAGAGACTTCACTACAGTAAGATCAGCTTTATGATGCAGGGGAGTGAAGTGTTACAGACTTCACTACAGTAAGACCAGCTTTATGATGCATTGGAGTGAAGTGTTAGAGACTTCACTACAGTAAGACCAGCTTTATGATGCAGGGAAGTGAAGTGTTAGAGACTTCACTACAGTAAGACCAGCTTTATGATAAAGGGGAGTGAAGTGTTAGAGAGGCCAACATATTTTTTACTGTCTAATGTTAACCTCCGTCATTAATTATCTTTTCAGTCCTAGGTTGTCTGTGACATGTTTATTTGTTTTTCTCTCTATCCATGAGACGCACCCCTCCCTTCTCTATATCCCCATCTCAAATGCTTCAATTCTTTCCTCTAACCGCTTGTTCATTTTCCATGTTTCTAAACTACACAATGATGAAGAATATATGTAGCACTTGATGATTCTCGAGGGTATTACCAGGCTACAACGTCTTGTATACTTTGACATGCATCCTAATATTAGCGGGTCTGAATGCACACAGGGAAACTTTTATCAAAGTTTAATGGTGAGCGCCTTTTCAAAGCTAGGCAAACTTTACTTAACTTGGATAATTTAAAAATTAGTAAAATGGAGAAAGAGAAATCAATCATCATGAATTAGAAATAAATACATATCTCGTCAACACTCATGATGAATTAGTGCATTTACTTAGTTAGTTAAAATTTTCTCTGACTGGTTACTAGCAATTTAATTAAATTTATTTATAGCGAAATGAGTTTTAGCTAGAAATTATAATTTATTCTGCTATCCACTGTAACACAGTAACTTAGAGAATTTTAATGACGATTAAACTAGTAAGTTGGAAAATAACAAAATCATTGAAGAACAAGCTGAATACATTCGAGAACAAATGTCTTAGAAAACTCATGAACATCAGTTGGAAAGAATTCAAGACTAATCGACAAATAAGAGAAGACTCTAGGCAGAAATATGTCTCCGACTATATAAGAAAAAGACGATGGTCATATATCGGTCATGTCCTACGAATGCAAAACAACAGAGTACCACTGCAGGCGCTCACTTGGGTTCCTGAGGGTAAGAGGAAAAAAGGAAGACCAAAAGAAACACTTAGAAGAACAATAATAAGAGAAGGAAGAACGTTGGGATTAAATAATGTGCAAGAGCTAAGAGGAGTGGCGTCACAACGAACAATCTGGAGAGCACTGATTTCTGCCTTATGCGCCGTGTTTGGTGCTTAAAGAATTTATTATTATTATAAACTAGTAAATCACTCTGCACGCAATCTAGTGAAGATATTATTCGAACTAACAATTCTATCACTTGACAATACTAGTCATATATATCTTTACCTTCACACAAACTTCTAAGATTTTCTCCACGAGAAACTAAGACTCTACTATTACAGTGTTTCTAGAACTCGCGCTAGAAGTCTCTCTAAAGCTGTAGCAGTACTGAATGAATGAAGTCTAAACTGCTGGGGTATAAATATCTGAAACTGACAAAGAATCAAAGGGAAAGTTGAAACTAGCAGACTCTTTCCAGATGTTGGCACCTTTTGGAAAATCTACATAAATTCTATCTCATTCTGCGAATCAAACAACTTTTATCACACCCATGCCGAAGCCAGGTCTATATTAAGATCTAGATGAAATAGAATCTGCATACATTATCGCCTCACTCTCGCCATCTGCAGAAGTGGTCGTAAATGAATTATAGCGAGAGTCTTTGATACGGCGGTTCGCATCTTGTAAATTAACTTACAACGAACGATTCCAGGCAAAGGTAATAGACAAATTGTCTCCCCTTTCCATCACCGACTAATCTCATTACGGCGATTTTTATGATCGCTGCCGAGATAATTACAGGTGAACGGGACCAGGTCTGCACGCTAGCCTGCATCAAAGAGAAAGCAATTAAATGCTACCAGCCATAAACTGCTTGCTAAATTATAAGAAAGAAAGAAGTTTGAATATGTGAGAGTTAAATTCCTACAGGCGTAGGTGACAGAGAAAGTAGAAGAGCAAAATGAAGATAAAGAAAAAGATATATGAAATCACTTAATCATAATCTACCACAGTTCGTAGCAGCACAATTTAAACAGGAGGCCAAAATTCTGTAATGTCATGCAGGATACTGTCAAACGGGTCTGACTGAAGAACTTTATTCCGATATGTCGCCACAAAAAGTCACACATGTAGTCAATTATTTAACACTTCACTCCCCTGCATCATAAAGCTGGTCTTACGATAGTGAAGTCTCTAAAACTTCCCTTCCCTGCATCATAAAGCTGGTCTTACTGTAGTGAAGTCTCTAACACTTTACTCCAATGCATCATAAAGCTGGTCTTACTGTAGTGAAGTCTCTAACACTTCACTCCCCTGTATCATAAAGCTGGACTTACTGTAGTGAAGTCTCTAACACTTCACTCCCCTGCATCATAAAGCTGGTCTTACTGTAATGAAGTCTCTAACACTTCACTCCCCTGCATCATAAAGCTGGTCTTAAAGGAAAACAAATAAAGAGGTCACAGGGAACCTAGGAATGAAAAGATAATTAATGACGGAGGTTAACATTAGACAGTAAAAAATAAGAGATTCTTCTTACACAGCCTTGACACTGCGATTGAATGACATGGTGTTGCGCGAATTGAAGAGAAAAAAAAATTAACAAAAAGTACGGTGGCTTCTAAATTTCAAAATTTTAATCTGTGGGTGAATAAAGACACAAGTACCGACCCGTCTGATGATGGTGTCTAGCGTCGACTTCAGGCCACTTATACCCTCACTTGGTACAGAAATAGTACCCTCAACTGGTACCACCAACTAGGGTCACAAAAGAAGAGAAACAAATACCCTCTGAGTATTACGTTTCCCGACACATACTTATGTGCCCCCCTCTTTTCATTTTACCATCCCATCTATCTCAGAACTGTTATCCTCTCTGAGAATTAATCTTAATCCCAGCGGGCGAAAACTATCTTTACATTTAAAATGAATAGTTATATATTTAACTTTAGTTGAAAATGTTAACAATATAGTTTGAATATGTTTACATTTACATTGGTTGAAAAGGTTGTAAACTTTCATTACAGTTAGAGTGAATATGTTTTACATTTGTACTGGTTGAAAAGGGTGAAACTTTCATTACATTTAGAGTGGATGTGTTTTACATTTACACTGGTTGAAAAGGTTAATAATATAACAAGTATTTTCATCATTTCTTTCATCATTCCATTCCTACTCCATATGGAACTTGGGACTATCTCTGCGTTTGGTTCTTTATAAGAAACTCGCAATAAAGCAGTCACCAGCCCTGGCAGTGGTGGTTCACAAAATCATCATTTTATATGCTGAGGTTGCCAGCCTCAAATGACTTGGACATCCATTAGCAATTTTCACATATTAGTATTCACGTATTAGTTCACATGTTAATAATGAAAAAATATAGAATTCAAAATGTAAAACTTACGCCAATCTTTAGGCTCACAGACTGCTGGCTCAGAGAAATAAAAGCACTTGTAGAGGCCTCTTACACTTGGTCTGGAGTGTTGTTACTTTAACAATAAGTTCCCACTTTTTGTTGTGTTTCAGTTACCTCAGATTCCGGTTTTCCTTGCTAATAATGGTATAGAGTTTTTCTGTGAGATAAATCCTCAACATGCTCAAGCACAGTCGGTCCGATAAATCACATTTGCTGCCATTCTTATCTCTGGCAAGATCTGGTTGTCTTTTTGGCGCGAGGTAGATTTTCACAGTGCTTTCAACCGACTAAAGTGTCAGTTTATATTGCCCTTGTCGTTCATGGCACGTGTTGTTTACTATTAGACCAGGCCCCAATCAGAAATGTAGTTATGTTTAGATCTCGAGTGCCGGCCAATAGTTTCAAGCATGCATGTTTAGGATGAGGTAATTCAAAATATTTCCACTAGGAATTTTATGTGCATTAATACAAAGGTCATGTCTTCCAAATATGGAATGAAAACATCCGATCACTCTCTCGGCAATGTTTACACATAAGATATTACTTTCATCTGAAGTAATGTCTTTGTAACAAGGTGTACATGAAATGATTTTGTCATTCGTTTCCGCCGAGTGCATGCCGACAGGTCGATAAAGTATCGCGGGGTACTCCTATGTAAACTTGACATGTGTTCACTACACGAATATTAAACAGGCCCATCTCCCATCTTGGTTTTACCTGCGTCTCAATCTTAGAAAAACCGAGAAGCGCAAAACAAACATGATTAGTTGTCACCAAAGGGAGTGTAAAATTGACAAGAAAATAGCAAATATCTGCTTGATAGCAGAGGAAGAAATGGGCCGACCATGGAAATTGGGCGTAATCAGTACTCACAACATATATAACTGACTACTGCCGGAGAACTGATAAGGAGAACGTGGAAAGAACTTGAGATGATGGCATGTGACAGGAGGACTTGGCATGTGTTTGTCGAAGGCCTATGCTCCTTTGGGAGTGGAGGGTTATGAATGAATGAACTGCCGGAGAGGAAAAGAGATCAACCCAATAATTATGACATCTGGATACAATGACTATATATATATATATATATATATATATATATATATATATATATATATATATATATATATATATATATATATATATATATATATATATATATATATATATATATAGATATATATATATATATATATATCGAGAGAAGTAAGGCTTGGGTTATACGCCCAGGCACTGTACAGAGCCCTAGGTATGGTCCATTTTGTGCACAGTAAAGAGAGATGGTCACCAACCGGTGATATCGCTTCCACTCACAACGGAGAAACGGACCAGTTCTGAAGAACGGTCGGCGATAATCATCTGCGTGTATTCGGATATACTGTATATCGAAAACAGACTTTCTGGTTTATCATTTCAAAAATGTTGCTGTGTTACTTTTATGTTTTCTTGTAATAAACTTAACAGTGCATAGTTCCAATTGCTTCTAAAAATAATATGTCTGGAGCTTATGGGGTTTTCTTTTATTTAATTTTAGTGTGGTGAAATAATATTTTGAACTTTAAAAAAATAAATAAAAACTGTAACAAAAAATCTCATTAAAAAGCCAGTCTTAAAAAAATTATAATTTACAAACATTTCCGCATACAAGATGAAGACCTGTATACTCCACCGATTGAAAAAGCAGTGATCTAACGTGCCAATGCTCGGTTATTTTCTGTTAAAGAAATGCAAACATTCTTTTCTCTATATATTACATTTTACCCCCTTTTGCTGACACTTCTTATCCTTTATGTCAGAACGAGAGTGGATGAAATGCTAGCGTAAAATTTGTCAATCCGTCATTTTTGACGCTTCACTCTAATAGACGAGCAAGGAATGGAACACGAACATGTAAGTCCCTGAACACGTTATGACATTCAAGGAAACAGAAGTGATTGCGTCATTAATAGGCTGAACTGCCCATGGAGGACTTCTGGTGTCGTGTCGTGTATTGTGGTTCGCACTATTGACCTGCCATTGAAACATCATTTTTTGATGATGCGTAGATGGCAGAGCGGATAGTGTGATTCGCTTGCATGGCTAGGCGGGGTTGTCGCACGGAAGGTCCAGTGTTCAAATCCTGGGTAAGCCACTCATGTCTGTTGTTTTTCTGTTGTCTGGTGTTCTACTTCTTTATTTCCTGCGAGTGCCTGATAACATACCTTTATATTTGTTTCATATTAATTTACTGTTTACAGGCCTCAGGTTTCCCTCCCTTATTTGTAATAAATGTTTGTACAATACCAAACCTACCCACTATCCTGTTCTCAGTGTTCTAGTCTACTATCATTTACTGGACACAGTATTAAGGTCCTAAGGGTCTTGTTGGATTCGGCCTATACTGCTTGATAGAAATACAACAGAAGTGATTGCGTCATTAATAGGCTGAACTGCCCATGGAGGACTTCTGGTGTCGTGTATTGTGGTTCGCACTATTGACCTGCCATTGAAACATCATTTTTTGATGATGCGTAGATGGCAGAGCGGATAGTGTGATTCGCTTGCATGGCTAGGCGGGGTTGTCGCACGGAAGGTCCAGTGTTCAAATCCTGGGTAAGCCACTCATGTCTGTTGTTTTTCTGTTGTCTGGTGTTCTACTTCTTTATTTCCTGCGAGTGCCTGATAACATACCTTTATATTTGTTTCATATTAATTTAAGGAAACGTAGGATGACTGACAGTTACAATGATGAGTGGGCGACCCCGGGTGGGTTTCAAATGCAAAGAGGGACAATGCTATTCCCTGGAGGAAAATGTAGACATCAGAGCAGAAGCAGACTGAACAACTTTCAAATCACAAACAGTTACACGACAGCAGATACGTCATTTCTACCTACTAATAACTAATAAGTGTCAAAGTGTATCTCTGCTCAAAATGAATCACTCACTACACTTCAGCTGACCAAACAGTATAGGCCTTCAACAAACTTAACCCAATCCTGTCATAGGCCTTCAACAAACGTAACCCAATCCTGTCATAGGCCTTCAACAAACGTAACCCAATCCTGTCATATGCCTTCAACAAACGTAACCCAATCTTGTCATAGGCCTTCAACGAACGTAACCCAATCCTGTCATAGGCCTTCAACAAACGTAACCCAATCCTGTCATAGGCCTTCAACAAACGTAACCCAATCCTGTCATAGGCCTTCAACAAACGTAACCCAATCCTGTCATTTGCCTTCAACAAACGTAACCCAATCCTGTCATAGGCCTTCAACAAACGTAACCCAATCCTGTCATAGGTCTTCAACAAACGTAACCCAATCCTGTCATAGGCCTTCAACAAACGTAACCAAATCCTGTCATAGGTCTTCAACAAACGTAAACCAAATCCTGTCACAGGCCTTCAACAAACGTAACCCAATCCTGTCATAGGCCAACTTCAACAAACGTAACCCAATCCTGTCATAGGCCTTCAACACACGTAAACCAATCCTGTCATAGGCCCAACACCTCAATATCTTACCACGTCTTCCTCGGCACTTTCATTTGTCACCAGCTCTCTTCTCCGTGTGTTTTTCTATCTCTGCTTCTCTTACCACCGGGTAACAACTGTCTGATAATGCTTTTAACAAGTTTTCCCAATGTGCGTTCTATTCAGCTCCAGCTTCTTCTTCTAAAGTTTTTATGGCTTCATTTTTCTACAGGAAGGTGGGACCGATCCCACAACCAACACTCCTTAGTAGCTTTTTACGACATGCATGACAGGTTACAGTGTCGCTATCCTTTGCTCCCTGTTCGGAACCCGGAAATAAACGGCGAGTTTCTCATATACTTCACAGTTTCTTCTCAACACGCATACATATGTATCTAACGGTCGTTAAAGTTTCCATTAAAGTATGTTAATCAACAATATTTGTACGTCCTGGTTGTCCGTTCGGGAAACCGTTCACTTCCGTTTCCATTTCCGCACCGACGTTAGTCAAGGTCGATCTAAGGATTTAGCCAGAGATTTAGTGGTCTGGAGTCTTTCGGCCATCACTATAGAGCAGGTCGTTTGACATTACGCATGCAAAGTGATTTTGGTGTGTAGCGTTGGGGGGGGGGTGGGGGGGGGGGGGGGGGGGGGGGGGGGGGGGGGGGGGGGGGGGGGGGGGGGGAGAGGGAGAATAAAAGTTCTTTACAGGGAAGGGCAGGTCACATGACAGTATACTGTATCACAGGCCTACACGGTAGTCTTGGTATGTGGTACTCAGAGACAAAGTTCTCCACCTGAAGCGGCAATTCTCACACAGCAGTAAGTGGTGCTCAGAGGACAGAGTTCATCATAAGCGGGACAATGCCTTTATTCATACATAGTATTCTTGGTGTGTGGGATTCAGATGACAAAGTTGATCATAAAGAGGGTAGTCGCGCTGGTGTAATGGTTACCACATTGCGCTGGCGGTCAGGTGTTCAAGGTTCAAGCCCGGGCGTGTGCATTTGAAGGAGTGTCATCGACCAGGATTTTGGATGACTAGCCTGAACGGCTCCTGAGATAAACCCTCTGTGGATGGGAAGGCGCGAAGCTCTTGACCGGGTTGGAAGGAAAGTCCACAGGCTCCCCAGCCTCGCAATGACATGTCATTAGGCCGAAGGGCTGAAAGCCCAAGTGCCGCTGGTTAAGGAAAAAAAAATCATAAAGAGCGGCGAGTCACATGGCATTATTCACACATAGTGTTCTTGGTGTGTGGCATTCAGATGACAAGGTTGATCATAAAGAGGGTCGAGTCACATGGCATTATTCACACATAGTGTTCTTGGTGTGTGGCATTCAGATGACAAGGTTGATCATAAAGAGGGTCGAGTCACATGGCATTATTCACACATAGTGTTCTTGGTGTGTGGCATTCAGATGACAAGGTTGATCATAAAGAGGGTCGAGTCACATGGCATTATTCACACATAGTGTTCTTGGTGTGTGGCATTCAGATGACAAGGTTGATCATAAAGAGGGTCGAGTCACATGGCATTATTCACACATAGTGTTCTTGGTGTGTGGCATTCAGATGACAAGGTTGATCATAAAGAGGGTCGAGTCACATGGCATTATTCACACATAGTGTTCTTGGTGTGTGGCATTCAGATGACAAGGTTGATCATAAAGAGGGTCGAGTCACATGGCATTATTCACACATAGTGTTCTTGGTGTGTGGCATTCAGATGACAAGGTTGATCATAAAGAGGGTCGAGTCACATGGCATTATTCACACATAGTGGGTCGAGTCACATGGCATTATTCACACATAGTGTTCTTGGTGTGTGGTCAGATGACAAGGGTTGATCATAAAGAGGGTCGAGTCACATGGCATTATTCACACATAGTGTTCTTTGGTGTGTGGCATTCAGATGACAAGGTTGATCATAAAGAGGGTCGAGTCACATGGCATTATTCACACATAGTGTTCTTGGTGTTGTGGCATTCAGATGACAAGGTTGATCATAAAGAGGGTCGAGTCACATGGCATTATTCACACACATAGTGTTTCTGGTGTGTGGCATTCAGATGACAAGGTTGATCATAAAGAGGGTCGAGTCACATGGCATTATTCACACATAGTGTTCTTGGTGTGTGGCATTCAGATGACAAGGTTGATCATAAAGAGGGTCGAGTCACATGGCATTATTCACACATAGTGTTCTTGGTGTGTGGCATTCAGATGACAAGGTTGATCATAAAGAGGGTCGAGTCACATGGCATTATTCACACATAGTGTTCTTGGTGTGTGGCATTCAGATGACAAGGTTGATCATAAAGAGGGTCGATAAACATGGCATTATTCACACATAGTGTTCTTGGTGTGTGGCATTCAGATGACAAGGTTGATCATAAAGAGGGTCGAGTCACATGGCATTATTCACACATAGTGTTCTTGGTGTGTGGCATTCAGATGACAAGGTTGATCATAAAGAGGGTCGAGTCACATGGCATTATTCACACATAGTGTTCTTGGTGTGTGGCATTCAGATGACAAGGTTGATCATAAAGAGGGTCGAGTCACATGGCATTATTCACACATAGTGTTTCTTGGTGTGTGGCATTCAGATGACAAGGTTGATCATAAAGAGGGTCGAGTCACATGGCATTATTCACACACATAGTGTTCTTGGTGTGTGGCATTCAGATGACAAGGTTGATCATAAAGAGGGTCGAGTCACATGGCATTATTCACACATAGTGTTCTTGGTGTGTGGCATTCAGATGACAAGGTTGATCATAAAGAGGGTCGAGTCACAGGGCATTATCACACATAGTGAGGTGTGTGGCATTCAGATGTCACAGAAAGAGGGTCGAGTCACATGGCATTATTCACACATAGTGTTCTTGGTGTGTGGCATTCAGATGACAAGGTTGATCATAAAGAGGGTCGAGTCACATGGCATTATTCACACATAGTGTTCTTGGTGTGTGGCATTCAGATGACAAGGTTGATCATAAAGAGGGTCGAGTCACATGGCATTATTCACACATAGTGTTCTTGGTGTGTGGCATTCAGATGACAAGGTTGATCATAAAGAGGGTCGAGTCACATGGCATTATTCACACATAGTGTTCTTGGTGTGTGGCATTCAGATGACAAGGTTGATCATAAAGAGGGTCGAGTCACATGGCATTATTCACACATAGTGTTCTTGGTGTGTGGCATTCAGATGACAAGGTTGATCATAAAGAGGGTCGAGTCACATGGTATTATTCATGCATAGTGTTCTTGGTGTGTGGCGTTCAGAGGAAAAGTTCTTCACAAACAGGGGCAAGTCACGTGTCATCAAACTATATTCACCCACAATGGTCTTGGTTTGTGACGTTCATAGGACTACAGTTCTTTACGGGAAGGGGCGGGTCACATGACATTATTCATACTTAGTAGTGTGGGGTTCAGAGGAATAAGCTTCAAGGGAGGCTCAGTTCACATGGCTGTATACTGTATTCGCAGACGACAGTCTTGGTGTGTAACATTCTGTGGACATAAAGTTCTTCACGTGAAGAGGCAGGTAACATGTCATTATTCATACAATGTAGTCTGGGTGTCGCGTTCAAAGGGCATAACGTTCTTCAAAGGGAGTGTCACGGGATATTATACTGTACTCTCAGACTCAGACTGTGTGTGGACGTTCAGACGACATAAAGTTCTTCATAGAGATGGCTGGAAATGTCTCATTCGTAACTGACACTGTACACATTATGTGGAGTCTTAACAGAAATGCAGCATGTTTGATGAGAATGCGAACATTACACCGAATTGTTTTTTTTTTAAAAAAGCTGGTTCAAAAAGAGTTTTATGAGGTCACCTGAGATATGTTTTAACTGAACTTTACGTAGATCTGACATGCAAACATGGAACGTAAGAAATGTGATTTTAAAAAGCGCTCCATCTTATTTAGGCTTACAGTCAGCCATTAATGTTCATAGGCACGCGAAATACCAAGCAGTCGAGAATAACTTGAACAAGAAATTTGAACAACAGTAACTATGAGCTGATTGACGGTTGTCATAAGTGGCGATGCTATCTACGGCGCCACCTCAGATTGGGCGAAAAGAAACTCACACAACAAGTAGAAAACGTCGAAATAACCAGGAAAATAAGCAACTGAGGGCTGTCACCTCAGGGGCGCATTCCCATAGTCAGTTATGACTGAAGGGGCTATTATTATTATTATTGTAACTGTATTAACAGCAGCCGCAATTTGATTAACAGTAGCAATAATTTAATTAACGTAGCTATAATTTAATTTGCGGTAACTTTACTGACTAACAGTAGCTCTAATTAATATAAAAGTTTTAATTTGAGTAACAATAGCTATAACTGTTTACCAGTAGATATAATTGGATTAACAGTAGCTATAACTTCCCCAGATGTTGGAGTAAAGTGTCAATAGTTTGTTTGAAGTTTGAGTTCTTGATTATAACGCGAATGTTCATAGTTTATAAGGTTACTGACTAAGAATGCTGTCAGTTTGGTCGGGCTTACAGGTGGCCGACTATTTCATAGTTCATAATGCTACTGACTAAGAATGCTGTCAGTTTGGTCGGGCTTACAGGTGGCCGACTATTATGTTATAATAGATGGACGCTAAATTCATGTCTTGACTGATAATTAATTCTCATTCATTTATTTGACGATACATGGACGATATCATTGTTGACGACATAATAGAACATGGCATGGTGATAAGAATTCTGTATAAATACAAGGTTACAAAGTCAACTTGACTGACCTTAATGACCGTTGGACAATCCGCAAACGGTAAAGTACTGAGGTGAAGATAGTTCACTTCTTTCCATATTTAGTCCTTGAAAGGATACGTATTTTTACTTCTTTTGGCCGGAAATCTTATCTTGATACTTTCATAACAATTGTTCGACTTTTATATTCTTCGTAAGAATGGGTTTTGAAACTCACTAGCAGTAGGTCACAATGCCGTACTGAAGCTCTGTCAAAATCTTGTAAAATGTACTTACGTCAAATATCACTTGGAGATATTGACGAAGATAAATCGAACTTGGCTGTGGCTAACGCTTCGCCCTGGAAGGTAGCTAAGACATCAAATTATAATTAGTTAATCCCGCAACATGGGACTCAAAAGACCAGCACAACGTCTGTCTTCAAAACCGGCATCTTGTCTCTCAGCTCTATGACGTCACTCTCTGACGTCATCAGCGCTCTATGGCAACTAACGATTTTATCGCACCGAATTCGTGCACTTTGGTGCATAATACATTTAAGTTATATAAGAAACATAGATGCGTACCTAAGTACGTTTAACATAGTTAGATTACGGCATCTGGTAATCTGTTAAGTCTCGCATCAAAAATGGTTGTGCGAAAATGGACGTAACATCCCCCCATCGGACACGTGTTTCGGCCCAGTATACTCCTTTACAATCTAAGGGGGGCGGGCCCACTTGGGTCATGATTCCCAAGTGTCTCAGCCTCCTGTTGTCTTGTATCGAAAATGAACCCATTTCACTTTGGTAGCAACTTTAAAATCCACAACTCCTCCAGTCGTGGAGGCAATTGTGAAAGTAACAAAGAGAAGACAAATTACTCCGTTCGATCCGTCGCACACAACTAGGGACAGACACGGACACACCTGCGCGAAGCCGATGAGGCTAGCCACTGAAATTCTGTGCCTAACACCTCTTATAATATACACCGCCTGTTGCTCGTCAGTCACAACCCTTTCATCAGTACAATGAAAAACTCAACGTACTGTGGACTTTAAAAAAATTCCTGGTGTTTTCTGTACCGCAGCGTTTATTGTCACGCTTTCCATAGCCCATTGCGGTTGTTCCACAGCCAGCACGATGCCTTTTCGGCAGTTTCACAAAGCCTCTTCGGTGCCCTTGTTCTCGACTGTCCCCTCAGCCCCAAGAGTTTCAATAAATCATACACTGATGCAGCCACGAGCCATCTTGCACCCACCTCAACAGCCACGACCCTTGCAGTGAACCCATCGTGTCTCAGATCCGTGGCCAGATCATTATACTTGGCCGCTTTGAACGAATGTTGCTCGTCCAATCTGGATTCAAATGGCACGGTCAGTTCAATCAGTAAAACCTGAAGCGATACTGAAGAACGAAGCACTATATCCGGCCGTCTCCGTGATTTTCTGATACTCTCTAGATATGCCCCTCGTCCAGGTAGGTCTACCGCCATCTCCCAGTCGTTTGCACAGTCAAGAAGAGATGGTAAACTGCTACCTGGTTTACTCGGTTTGGGGCGTGCTGACTTTCCTGCCCTCAGAAAGTATGTATTTGTGGTGCTCAGCCTGGCTTTGCTATTCGCCTTCATCCTTGCCAGGTCTATTTTCGCAGCAAGCTCATTTAGCACTTTGTTGTGGCGCCATGTGTATCGCCCTTGTCCTAATGACACCTTTCACGCTGAGAGTACGTGTTCAAGTGTCTGCCTCCCCTGGCACAGGAGGCACTGCTCATCATCCGACTTTTCCCATCTCACAAGGTTTGTGGCCGACGGCACCAGGTCATACATTGATCTAACAACGAAGCTGAGCCTAAGAGGTGCCATATATCATTCCATGTCAAGGACCTCTGCAGGTCTCCTTCCCATGTAGTCCATTGGCCTTGTTGGGCCTACTACACTGCTTTTTGCAACCTCTTATCATTCTCAGCTCCTCGTATCTCCTGAACTAACATGTCTCTGCGCTCCCTGCTTGATGCATTGGACCACCAGCGGATGTCTCCATGACCGAATCCCCATCTATTCGTTTGTGTGTATCCGATTACCTCCCTCAGTTTGAGCGACTCTTGTGCAGCATCAACAGCTTCTTCTACTCTCCACTTCCTTCCCGTTTTCAGTGTGGGCTGAATGGACTTAACCACGTCATCTGCTGACTCGCGTAGCATCATTGCAAGCCTTGCCTTTCCAACTTTGCACTCTTCAACAACTGACTTGAAGGGAAGCAGAAGTTTTCACTTTTTGCAGTACAATGCAACATCTGACAGACCTGGTGGTACCCCTAGCCATTTCCTCATGAACTTGTTGACCTTCTGCTCCATAGCTTCCACTGTACTTGTGCTTATTTCATATATAAGCAGTGGCAACAGCAACTTAGGTATCAACATGAACTTGAGGCACCACAGTTTGAATTTTCCCAGGAGTCTGCTTTGGTCTATGATCTGTAGCCCTCTGCCTGCCATTTCTATTGTCTGTTGCACTGCCTTCGAGTCTTTTAATGAGGCATCGTACACCCTGCCAAGACTTTTAACAGGTTCCTCAATGACAGTAGGGATTCTCTGGTTGGAAACCATGAAGATGACCTCTGCTATCTTCCCTTTCCTGACTGATAGGCTTCTCGACTTCTTGGGTTTGAAGCTCATTCTGCACCAGCTGACTAATTCATCCAGGCGTGCTAACATCCACAGGGCCTGATGTTCCTCTGGTGTCAGAATTGTTGTGTCATCCATGAATGCTTTGAGCGGTGGCATGTGACACATTCCACCGAGCTTTGGACCTATAGCCGCATTGAGGATTACCTGCATGGCCATCACGAATAGTATCGGAGGGATGGTACATCCCATCGCAATTCCAACTTCAAGGCCAATCCACTTCGTTGTGTACTCTCTGGTTGAAAATCTGACAGAAAACCCTGCGAAATACAGCTTCAGGGTGGCCACTGAAAGACTGACGGGTTAGGAAAAGTAAAAACTTGTTCATTTTCAATCTTTTTTATTTTTATTTATTTTTTTTTTTTTTTGGTTATAGAGCATCCCTTGGAGATTAAAATGGCTACGTATGATGTCCAGCAACGAGTAAAACTCATTGACTTTTTCTATTCCTGTGAAAGATCAATTATTCAAACTCAGAGAAAATATCGCCAACATTTTAATGTCAGAGTATCTCCGAGCGATAACATGATTCGGAACCTAATCGCCCGGTTACATCAACAAACAAAACTGCAGATTTTGGGGTACTGAGAATCCCAGGGAATTAAATCAGCATCAATTATCGGCCCCTATTTCTTTGAAAATGAGGAAGGTCAGCCAGAAAGAGTCAACGGGGCCCTGTATAGGACAATGCTTGAAAATTGTTTACGCCAAGCGGTCGAACATAATCAGGAGGTATGGTTCCAACAGGATGGAGCTACTGCGCACACTGCCAGGATGGACCTCCTGCGAGAAATTTTCGGTGAACGAATAATTTCAAAAAATGCTGAATTTGTTTGGCCTCCACGTTCACTTGATTTGATGGCACCATACTTTTTTTGTGAGGCTACTTGAAAGAACGGGTTTACGTAAATAGCTTACTTACTTACTTAGTCGTTCCCCTTCTACCGTGAGGTGTAGAGGTTTGGAAGAGAGAACGCCAGACTATCCTATCGGCTGTCTTCCTCCTGGCCTGGTTCCATTCTAGTCCTCGGTCCTTCAAAGATTGTCTAATGTTGTCCTCCCAGCAAACTCTGGGTCGTCCTGGGGGTTTGGATCCTTGGCTCTTTGTTTCCCATGCTTGTCGTGGTAGCCGATCTTCTCCCATTCTGCAGACATGGCCAAACCATCTTAGTTGGGACTGTTCTACTTGGGTCTGCAGGGGGTAGGATTTAAGGCCTTGACGTATCGTCTGGTTGCGTACCATGTCTCTTCTTGTTACTTCAACCACCTTCCTCAGATACCTCATTTCTGAGGTTTGGATCAGGCTTTTGTGGGTTGTAGTCATTGCCCGTGACTCGCATCCATATGTCAAGACTGGGACATAGGTGGAGCGGTATACAGCCATCTTCGTTTTCTTACCAACCTCTCTCTTGCTGAGGAATCCTCGATTTATGGCCTGAAAAAGTCTCCCAGCTGCTGCTTTTCGAGTGGCCAACTCTTCTTTGATGCCTCCCTTTCGTCTATAATAGCTCCGAGGTATTTAAAGTGGTCGACCTGCTCCAGGACCTATTCTCCCAGCTTAATCTGATGTCTTCTTTCTTCTCGTGATATCACCATGGATTTTGTTTTAGAGCTGCTTATGACCATCCCTCTCTTCTCCAGCTCTTCCTTCCAAACATGCAGGTTGGATTGGAGATGTGCCTCTGATTTGGCAATCAGGGCAACATCATCAGCAAATGCCAGCTCCGAAATATATTACGTAAATAAACCTCGAACAATTCAAGAACTTAAGGAGAACATTGGAGCCGAAATCCGACGTTTAGGACCTGAAACCTTGCGTTCGGTCATGGAAAATGCTGTGGAAAGAGCCTGTATTTGTGAGCAGGAAAATTGTGGTCATTTGAAGGATGTCGTCTTTCACACATAATACTGAAAAAAAATCCATTAATTATATTTCCAAATAAAATAATAAAAAATTAAAACAACATGTGTTTGTAAAAGTTATTTTTGTTTTATACCCTTCAGTCTTTCAGTGGCCACCCTATACAAGCAGATATTGTGATTCATAAACTGTCATTTCTTCATAAGGGGCGGGCTAGGGCGTATGCTGGCTGTCAGATTGCTCACGTCCGGCATGTTCGCCGAAGATCAGAAAACCTTTTGTTGTAGATTAGCACCAGGTAACTGAGCAGACAGGGACCCCGTACACGGGAAAGAAATCTCCGATGAACCGGGATCAAAAGACGACTGCTCAAGAGCAAGTCTCTCTAGTTGGGGAAAGTGTGAAAATATCTTTCATTCAAAATCGACCGCAGTTTTCCTCAATAAACGGACAGACACGTGAAAAATCACACTAGCTAATGATTTCTTTCCCATTTTAAATATATAGTCATGCTCATCAAAACGCTGGTATCAGTGCTTCAGGATTTCTTGAATGGTCTAGCGCGCATTTTAGAGCCTTATTTGTCATTCGGATTTCTCATAATACGTGGAGATTAATTCAGTTTCCTGAATGCGGTAACTAAATATTGTTAGCATTCAAGTGTTTTTTCGTGTTAAATTTTTTCATTATATTTCACTGGGATTTTTGTGTTAAGTTGAATAACGTATTAAATAAACTTATAGCTAAATTTTCTCCAGCCGTAACGTAATTTAATTTCTCGTTATTCCTCAGTAAGAGATGCTTTAATTAATTAATAGACGCTAGGCGGTGGATAATTTAGAGAACGTGATTTAATTTCTATTTCCATCTGGTGTAAAATTTTAAGTGACTAGTGTTCTTATCTAGTGTTAAAGCGATGAGATTAGCTAGACTCTTGTGGGTTTTAAATTTAATTTAATAACGCGTGTGTTAGGATATGATTACAGTATGATTACCTGCTATCTATCTTTTTTCATATAGGCGGTCATACCTTGTGATCCAGCGGGTTTATGGTATTATGTCTTATGACATTTCGGTTATGTTCCAAAACCTCCAGACATTGTTTGTGAAATCTGATTTTGTGACCCTGGGCGGTCCACCTTCTCCATACATGAGAGTGGTTAAATAACCAGAACACAACAATTTTAAATTTAAATGATAACTGGAAAAGGGACCAAACCAGAAGATTGTTTCCATCTAGATACATATAATTATTACTGGCCTGATGTGGCAGAACTTACAGAACTAAATTTTCTTTAAACCATTTGGCAGCAAAGTTTTCCTACCACCAAATTATACAGAGAGAGTTCACGGGTCATACTCGGTTATTTCCTTCCGAGAACAGCCTAGCAGTAACATTCTGTTTGGTACACATTCATTACGACAGAGAGAGTCACAGCCACTGAGGCTAAACCACACGGGAAAACTATATTAACGTATAAAATTTCCAGGACAGTGCCACAACATAGAACAAACTTATTCCAAACCCATACCTGCAGTAAGAAGAGGAATACCCAGGAAAAAAAATAATCAACGCACCAATTCAGCGACTCCCGAAAAAATAGCAGTTGCCTAAACGGAGAGTCTGGGGCTGAACTGGACAAATAATAGGACTACAAATAGTCTTAAATAACTGTGTGATTAATTCCAGGGAATGTATGCAGCGTCGGCAGAGGGGGTAAGCAAATTTGAAAGTGAGCTCACTGTATGTGTGTAGTGTGTGAACGGAACGAAAGAACGTATTTCTTAATTTACTAATAATATAAAATCTTCTTTTATTTATCTCTAACTAATCTGAGTGTTCACGGGATAGTTAAATCCAGGACTTATTCTTTACCCGTCCTGACTGCCCCTACTTCCATTGTTAATTATTTTGATCTCTTGGGTATATTACCTCTGGTGGGATCTATGCTAGTTTCCCGACACTAGAGGGAGGGCCTATCAGAATTTTTTATATTTTCATTTCTCTTATGTAATTAAAATTTATGGATGTACTACTTTTCTCGATGTTGTGATATTTCTGGTGAAAAATAAACATAATAAACCTTAAGCTATCGTGTGGTCAAACCCCTGCCCTTATATGTTATCCATAGTTTGTTTACCCGTCTGTACGAATTACTGTCACAAAAATTGTGTGTACGTGAGTGTGGTGTGACTCGTACTTGGTACAAGTGGGAAAGTGCGTCTACCTTAAATATAGTCGTAACAGATAGGCTGGATTAGAGCAATTACTCAATGCAAGACCGTTCTTTCTCTTACACCATTTCTCCTCGTGAAACAGGAACTATCTCTTACACCTTCCTCTCACATAGCTATCACTCATTACCTCTGCTAGTACGGGACCATAAATAACTCAGTCCTATGTTCTAAAAAATTACGACATAGAGAATGATAAGAAACTCTACTGGGAGCATTAAAACATGAGATTAACTGGTCATCAGAAACGTCTCTCCGCAGGACAAATGCTTTGGCACATTTACATTACCGACACTCTAGGTATAGTAAGGGGGCCCACTTGGGTCACAGCTCTCAAGTGTCACCTACTTGTTGGTTTTATCCACCGGCGCTGAGAATTAAACCTATTCTATCTTGGTTACAATTTTAAAATGCTTATTTCCTCATAATTTTGTCCTTTCTGCCAGCTTCAAGTGTTTTTGTTTTTTTTAAAGAAATAATTTTGAAAGAAACACAACAGCTTAAATTAGACAGCGAAGCCTTAGAATAGATAATGATGATGATGAAAGAGTTGGTCATGGTGATGAAAGAATACCTCTTTTTTCACTCTATTAACAAATCTTTTAACCTCTGATCATATAACAATTGTTTGCAAACGTAGATGACCAAGTTACCCTAAGCTGATATTCGTTGTCTTAATATTTCCAACTGGCAAAAACCACGTTTTCACGTCATACTTGACAACTTGGGCTCATTGTGACAAGTCAGTTATCGAAATAGGATCTTCTCACGCCAAACTCGCTGTCAGAATGAGTTTATTCGATATCAAGAAAATTAGCAGTATTAAAACCGTATGTTCTTGTCTTGGTAAACATGGAGAGGAATTGCATCATTTCTGAGGCGGTGCTAGGCACGTCACGTCTACAAACATGTCAATGTAAACAAGGTTACGCAATTAATAATTCATCACTCAAATATGGTCACACTTTCGTGCATGCGTGTGTGTTGAAACAATGATTTATGTATTAGTATGTGTACTTCATTATTCTTCATAATACTTAGACGCTGGATTTATGGTGGTCATAATCTCTGACATCACCATAAACAGCCATGATATGGACCCCAGAAGGAAGACGAAAGAGGCCGACCAACAACAACATGGCGTAGAGTTGTGAAGGTCGAGATGAAAAAAAAAAGCGGCAAAGTGGAAAGAGTTTGTTGCTGCTCTACAAAACGCCACGAGGCATGATGGCCACTGACTGCTTTATCACTCAGTGTCACGGATTGCCTCCCCTGCTTTGCAGTAGTAGTCCAACAGTGACCAAACTTAAGAGTATCTAATATTGGCTTCCAAGGTATCTACCAGCGCGCAAGATTACTCTTGGCAGAGATGTAGATAGAAGATTAATGACACTTCTACCTTAAAGGAGCTTTCACAAGCTTTTTCAGAAGTCACGAACAATGTTGCATTGGGCTGAACAATTGTTAACGCATTATATCTGGTCCGTCGCCTTTTGTGAAGGATTTAAGCAATGGTTTAGCCCGTTCAAACCCCCAGTTGGTGTAATCCAACGAAATTCCTCTTATAAGTAATAGCTCTGTTTAGAGGTAAATATATGTCTAGGTATTTATATTCATATATTAAATATTCGGGCTCATACGTTTGCTTTCATACATATAAACTGAATCAACAATGATTGTTTAGTTTTAAAACAACATGTAACAATTTTAATAATGAATTAGTCTTTAACAGTTAAAATAAATATGGAAAGATTGGTGAAATTTAGATAAAGGTTTCCTCATAGAGGTTTGGTCGGGCGCTATAAATGTCCTTGTTTTGCTGTTGCCTGTTACAAAAAGACTTAACTCGAGATGAGTCCTGCAGCTATGGTTCATCAATGCTGTGATGCTGAGGGAACGTCTCCACACACTCTGTCTATGTAGGCGGTTAGTGGTGATGCTCTTTCCTCACTCTAGCGGCGTTAGTACCACAAATCGTCTGATGGCTTGTAACCACGAACCCAAATTTTGGGAATACACAATCTCCTTGCACAGTTTTTTTAATGGACACGAGCAATTTCGGTGCATATGCTCTGGAATCACTTTCGTCTGGAAATGTTGAATCCCTCTTATGTCGGGTGAAACACTTGGACTGAATATCTGTAATTTCTCTTATGACGGGTGACACTTGGTCTGGGGAAAGTTTCTCTTATGACGGTGATCCAATTCCTTAGGATTCCAGTCTTCGTATTTATAACTGTCCGCTTACTTTTTTTTAAGTTTTAAAGTTTCCCAAGTACAGAGATCTGTCCTGGTCCTTTTAAGTTTCCAGTCTTGTATTTAAAATGCGGGTTTACTTGTAAGGCCAATACAAAGTTGCCCAATACTCGATCCGTCACTGTTAATAATGGAATTCTAGGTCCAAACCTTCTCTTCTGGCTTTTTTTGGGAGTTGCTTAAATGAAGTTGCGAAGCTGTCTGTTCTGTGTCTCTGAGTTCGCTAGATTATATCTCTCACTCTCAGTTCAAATTCCAGCTGTGTTTCCGCCTAATTCTCCAATGAGATACATTTGTATATTCCGGCCTCTCACTTCAAACCAATCAAATCTCTCTAGCACTACGTAGGTTGGGTTGTTTTATTTAAAATATTCCATCGCGTGTTTCAAAATATTAAATTTAATATCCACGCGTGACCTCTTCATATCGTTGCGTCAGACTTCCGCCGGCATCTTGTGCACAACTTATAAACACCATATGTGAGATCATTTGATATCCAGATGCTACCGATCGCCAATATTCCGTTCACTACAAAAGCGTGCAGTGCGTCTAGTCTCTGACAACTGCCTAACTCAGTGTGTAGATTTCTATAAAAACCTCCGAATACTGCCCTTAAGAAAGCGCCTTCTGTTTAACAAAGCTAAATTTGTTCACAAAATCCTGTCACACAATGCTCCAGCATATCTGTGGCCAATGTTCAATTACAACGAAAGACGCAGTCTACGCTTTAACAGATTGCAAGTGCCCAAGCCTAGGCTTGACTTATTCAAGAAAAGCTTAGCGTACTCTGCTGCTCATCTTTGGAATTGTCTTCCACATAACCTAAGAAACAACCTCAGTCCCTATTCATACAATCATAGACTTTTTGAATACTTTCTGAATTCTGATTACATGCCCCCATAATCGGATTATCTTTTCTTATAACATCAACTGTAGGTTCTAATGACGATGTTTGTACTTTTCAACATATGTTATGTCATGCTTATAAGTAATTAATGTTAATATGAGTGTGCTATATTATTATTTTACTTTACGTTGAATTTCTTGAAATTGATATGTAACATGCATATGAGAATAAATGAATTAAGTATGAAAGCTGTGCGAAAGTAAGGGCAGAATGTTAGAGGGCCTGCGTGCCCAATTCTCAACCCTTTGAAAATAAAGTTCGTTCGTTCTCTCCAGACAGATTATCGTGATAATCACACACATGGATGATCCCGTGAAACGATAAACGCATCTATCACCTGTGTAATCTGCCCATCTCAGACGGCTATCTCAGAAAGACAATACTGGCTTCTATAGATGTTGATCAGAATTGGATTTTGGAATGTCAGGACAATGAATGAGACGGGTAAACTAAAACAGATCACGGCAGAAATGAGAAACTATAGGTTACACATTCTAGGGATAAGCGAGAGCAGATGGACAGGGGCAGGAAAAGTTAAAACAGCAACAGGAGAAACAGTACTTTACTCTGGAAGAGAGGATGGACAGCACAATGAAGGTGTAGCCATTATTCTACAGAAAGGAATAGAAAGGACATTACTGGAATGGAAACCCATCAACAACAGACTGATAAGATTAAGATTGAGAGGTAGATTCACCAATACTACAATAATACAATGCTACGCACCAACGAATGACAGCGATGAAGAGGTCAAGGATGAATTCTATCAACAAATGCAGAAATAAATGGAAGACACACCTAGATATGATCTTATTATAGTAATGGGAGACCTCAATGCGAAAGTTGGTACACACAATACATATAATGAAAGAGTAATGGGGAAATGCGGCAGCGGAACAGCAAACGAAAATGGGGATAAATTAATAAGTTTCTGTAGTATTAACAACCTGGTCATTGGAGGAACACTTTTCCCACATAAAGAAATTCACAAATTAACATGGGAATCACCAAATGGTCGGGACAGAAACCAGATAGACCACACCATGATTAACGGTAGATGGAGACATGCATTACAAGATGTGAAGGTAAGAAGAGGTGCAGTTGTGGGAAGTGATCACCATTTAGTAGTAGCAAAACTGAAAGTGAAACTAAGAAGGGCTGGACCAACTGTAACTACACAGAAAAGGTTTGACATCAGTAAATTGAAGGACCCCCTTACCAGAAAAGCTTTTGCGGCTGACATAAAGAAACGATATCAATTTGCCAAAAGTCAGGAAAAGACATTGACTGATGATATAGACCAGAAATTCAACACCATTTCAACAATATATAAGGAAAGCAGCAAATCATGCTTGGGATTCCAGGAAAGGAAGAAGCAAGACTGGATAACACCAGAAACATTAAACACCATAAAAATGAGAAAGGAAATGAAAAGAAAGAAAACAGAAGCGAAGTCCCCCAGATTAAAGCAACTATATAGCGAACAGAACAGTCAGCTGGACAAGGAAGTTAAACGCCAAACTCGAGCCAACAAAAGGAATTTCCTAGACGATCTTGCAAGACAGGCAGAAGAGGCTGCACTGAGAAATGAACAAAGCACAGTATACAAAATAACTAAATTCATCAGCGGAAAACGAGGTGCAAACAATATTACATTAGTAAGAGATAAGCAAGGAAATCTCATCACGACAGCAGAGGGACAGGAAACAAGATGGGCAGAGCACTTCAGAGAAACTCTGAACAAGGAACCACCAGAGACACAACTGAATGTTCCTGAGGCTGAAAATAATCTAGATGTAAATACAGACATTCCACGAAAAGAAGAGATCATCACAGCAATCAAAGGGTTAAAGAACGGAAAAGCTCTGGCCATGATAACTTAAATGCAGAGCTATTTAAGACAGACCCTGAGCTAGCAGCAGAACTATTAGAACCGCTATTTGCACAAGTCTGGAAAACGGGGACAACACCATCAGAGTGGAACAAAGGAATAATTGTCAAATTGCCCAAGAAAGGAGATCTTGCAGACTGCAATAATTGGAGAGGAATCACTCTTCTCTCAGTTCCCAGTAAAATACTAGGCAGGATAATTATACAGAGAATTTCGAAACCAGTAGACCACAAACTGAGGAAAGAACGAGCAGGATTTAGAAAGAACAGAAGATGTGTAGATCATATATTCACTCTCAGGAACATTATAGAGCAGTGCTCAGAATGGCAAAGACAGCTGTACATTAATTTCGTTGATTTTGAAAAGGCTTTTGACAGCATACATAGGGACAGTTTATGGAAAATACTGAGGGCTTATGGAATTCCAAGCTGCATAGTGTCAATCATAAAAAGCCTCTATGCCAACTTTACGTGTAATGTTGGGCAGAGCAACCTAACCTTTGAGGTGAAGACGGGAGTACGACAGGGATGTCCCTTATCAACCACTCTATTTTTAACAGTCATAAATTGGGTGATGCGCCAGACAACAGAGGGCAGTCCAAGAGGAATAAGATGGACTACATTTTCTACATTGGAAGATCTGGAATATGCAGATGACACTGCTCTACTAGCGCATTCACATCAACACATTCAGGAAAAAACGGATAGACTTAATAAGTTTAGCCAGCAGGTGGGCTTGAACATCAATTTAAAGAAGTCAGAAGTCATGACGCTCAATGTGAGCAACCCTGAGCCCATATCAGTTAGGAATCAGCAACTGGAACAGACAGACACCTTCACATACCTAGGATGCATAGTAACACCAGACGGCGGGGCAGGCAAAGACATCAACATCAGAATGAATAAGGCAAGAACAGCCTTTTGTAGCCTAAACAACATCTGGAAGTCCTCTCAATACAGCACAAGCACAAAATTAAGATTATATCAGAGCTGTGTGCTTTCTGTGCTTCTCTATGGTGCGGATTGCTGGAGAGTTACAGAGAGGGAAATGTCGAGATTGTCCTCTTTTCACACAGCATGCCTGGGAAAAATTCACCGAGTCTTTTGGCCGAGTGCCATCGCCAGCCGGGATCTGCTTACTCGGAGCAAGCAAGAGGACATGCACACCATCATAGCTGGCAGACGCTGGAGCTGGGTTGGCCATGTCCTCAGAAGAGACCCCAGTGCCATCGCGGAAACAGCTGTGCTTTGGACCCCTGGGGGGGGGGGAGAGAGGCCGACCGGGGACAACCTGGCGGGGGACTGTGGAGGCTGGGATGCAGGGAATGGGCCAGGGTTGGGGTACTGTACGAGGGATGGCTGCCGACCGAGCGGAGTGGAGTCAATTTGTTGTTGCCCTGCGGGACGCCACTGGGCGTGATGCTTTGGCGGTCGGCGGCTAAGGATCAAAGAGGAATAGATGTTGATCGGGCGAGACCGTCTTTTCATGATAAGAATTTCGCTCGCTGACCGGTAATAATGACTGGGTATTGTTACGATAATACCTCAGTTCACCTGGCGGAACGTAAATACGTCTGAGGAGTGGTAAACAAGATAAAGACAGTCCCATAGCAAATACTTCCGTAGGGGAGTGGAGTGTTAGAGACTTCACTCTACTAGATTCAGCATAGACAGTAAATAATGGTGCATAAAAGATGCCACATAATAATGACAGGGGAGAAAAAAATAAGAAAATATCACTCGCACGGGAATGTAATGCAATCCTGACGGAGTGGACTTGAGATCGCACAACCGTATCGTAACAGTCAGCGACTAAGGATCGAAGATGAAAAAATACTCTATTAGTGTCCTGTCTATTTGTTTATTTATTTTATTTTTTAAAAATCTTGCTTCGTTTTGATGAGGCCTAGACACAGGGTCCGTCGGTTATATTAGGGCACATGCTCAAATATAGTTCACAGGAATTTGTTAGGAAAGAAATTAAGAATAAAACTGCTACTCCTTCAGGCATGTCGTCATAAGAGACCGAACTTGAGGATGTGCGCGGAAGTGGCAACCTCATGGTGTGAAACAAGTTGCTACTGGAAGCCCTGCTGTAAGAGGGCAAGAATGTATTGGTGCAAACATCCTGCAAGGACATCAGCTGCAATGGCCAGTGCATGCTTCATACGGAGCGACAAGTCAAATGGTGATGATGCTGATGATGATGATGACGACGATGATGGTGATAATGATGACAGTGATGCTTAATTTTTTAACTACTGAACACGACATTACAAGATGTTCCCAGTTCAGGGCAAAGTCGATATAATCAACACTTATAACGCTTCAATACGCACACAGATGAATTTAGGAGCATCTAGAACATTCCAGGACCCGTGTAGTACCCGGGAGTCTCTGGGTGAAATAAACAAAGAGTCGACCAACTGCTCTCTGAGGCATGCCGTGTGAGGCGACAAAGATGAAGCTGACCATGGGGATGGTAACCTCGTTCTGCATAACAAATTGTTACAGAAACCACATCTGTGAGAGATCATGAACGTTTTTTGTCCAGGCTTTCTATAAGGGACCCAGTTGAGGTGGGATTTTTTAGACCGCAAACGGCTCTGGGGTCGACCCAGCCTCGTGAATTGGGTACCAGAGCAACTCTGGGAATGTTAAGGTGGCCGGCGTGATGTTGACCACATCACCCCTAGTGTGCCGATGGTCAAGAAAATATGAGCCTAACACCATATTCCCAATACGCCTCAATGGGCGTGTAACGGGATCCTTTACCCTTACCTTTTTTCTATAATGGGACCAGCTACGGTGTCGGATGTATTCTCCATAATGAAGAGGAAATGGAAATGATGATGATGAGGATGACTCTTAATTATCTGCTACTTAATTAACACGATATCAGTCCCTCTATTCTACGCAAGCACTCGTTTATGAAAGTCTTTAGCTTTTTGGTTGTTGTTTTTGTTGTTTTCCATGTTTCAGAGCCATACAATAGATCTGATACAGAGGTGAAAATGATGAGGAAAACATGGAAATAATTTGAGCGGATGGCACAGGACAGGAAGACTTGGCATGTGTTTGTTGAAGGTCTATGCTCCTCGGGGAGCTAAACGGTATTGATTGATTGAACACGATATCGCAAGATTTTCCCAGTTCTGGGTTACAACGAAATAATATAAATATACTACTCGTCAAAAGTCAAGGGCCACTTAGAAAAACCTTGGTTGAAACCATAAAACAAATCTGATATAAACGTAATTGGTATCAGTCAAAACGGCATTTATTGAATACCAAATTGACATGTCACGTAAAGAAATGGAAACACACATTCAAACGCAATGAAGCTGTGAAGTGTGTCACCCACCTTTTCAAAAGTCACACAACAGATATTGGACAAATAGACGTTTCAAAATCGGGTATGACCACCGTTTGCAGCAAGGCATTCAAGACAGCGTAGACGCATCGAGTCCACACGGGTCCGAAGAGTATCCTGAGGAACAGCTTGCCATTCCTGAAGCAGAAATGCAGTTAGGTGTGCAATATCCATTGGTAGGGGGTGATTTGTTGACAATCTTCGACCAAGGACATCCCAGAGGTGCTCAATCGGAGAAAGGTCAGGTGAATGAGCTGGCCACGCCATCCTGATGATCCCATGTTGCTGAATAAACTCATTCACCACACGAGCTCGATGGGGTCGAGCGTTATCATCTTGGAGGATGGCATTACCACCTATGGCCTCCAGAGCAGGCTGAACAATTGGTCTCAAGATTTCGTTCTGGTATCTTGGGCCGTTCAAGTTGCCTTGGATGTTGTAGAGTGGAGTCCTGCCGTGTCTGTAGAAGCCTCCCCAGTCCATGACAGAACCCCTACCATAACGATCCACCTCTCAAATTGTGTCATCAGTAAATCGCTCTCCTGGTCGTCTCCAAACTCGAATCCTGCCATCCTTGAATGACACAGTGAAGCGAGATTCATCAATGAAGAGAACTTGACTCCCTTGTCCATCAGATGTGCTCGCGACACCAAGCAACACGGGCTCTGCGATGAGCAGGAGTAAGAGGGATTCTGACTGCAGGACGTCGAGCAGCCAGTCCAAATTCATGTAAACGTCTGCGAATGGTGCTTTGACTGACATTAACGTTTAAAGTTTGTCTCAGCTGACATCTTAGAGTGGAACAAGTCACTGTTCGATGGCGCAGGGCTGACAATAAGAGGTACCGGTCATCATGTCTATTGGTGCACCTAGGGCGACCTGGCCGGTGGCGATCCTCCACACTTCCTGTGGCCTGAAATCTCTCCAAAATTCTTTGGATAGTAGAGTGTGACACTGCAAGCCGTCTAGCAACCTCACGGACAGAAAAACCACTTTCAACCCACACTATAGCCCTCATTCTTTGTAAGGTGTCAAGACTTCTTCTCGGTGGCATGGTTTTTGCAAGTGATGAAACTACCCTAAGTCTGCTGATTGTAAAACAAATTAAGAGTGAACTCTGTTCACGAAAAGTCGCCATTGCACGTGGAATGTCAATCAGCACGACTACTTCACCTGTTTTGTTGTACGGAAGTTTGAAAAAACAGATTAAAAATGTGAATTTATGGTCAGCAAACCAAATTGCACGTGATAACCATGGTTGTCGGTGAGTTGTTTTTATGCTTAACGTGCATAGAGGACTGTCAGAGGAAGATATTGCACCCATTTTTACTAAAAACTTCCTTCATTTAATCATTCTATGCGCTTATATAAAAGTGTATTGAAAATAATAGGGTGGCCCTTGACTTTTGACGAGTAGTATATATACGACATATGATACGAAAGACATGGAAAGACCTGGAGCTGATGGCACGTGACAGGAAGACTTTGTATAACTTTGGTGAAGGCCTATGCTCCTTGGGGAGGAAGGAGGGTGATGATGATGAGGATATATGATAATCTATTTCTACAAAATAAAAATAAAATGCAAATTCAGATGCCTTTGAAGAATCCAGTACATTCAGGCTGTTTCGATATGATGAAAACTGACATATTTATTATTATTATTATACTTACTTACTTAGTAGTTCCTCTTCTACCGTGAGGTGTAGAGGTTTGTAAGAGAGAGCGCCATACTATTCTATCTGCTGTCTTCCTCCTGGCTTGGTTCCATTCTAGTCCTCGGTCCTTCAAAGATTGTCTAATGTTGTCCTCCCAGCGGACTTTGGGTCGTCCTGGAGGTCTGGATCCCTGGCTCTAAGTTTCCCATGCTTGCCGTGGTAGCCGATCTTCTCCCATTCTGTAGACATGGCCAAACCATCTCAGTTAGGACTGTTCTACTTGGGTCTGCAGGGGTTGGGTTTTTAGGCCTTGACGTATCGTCTGGTTGCGGACCATGTCTCTTCTTGTTACTTCAACCACCTTCCTCAGATACCTCATTTCTGAGGTTTGGATCTGGCTTTTGTGGGTTGTAGTCGCATCCATACGTCAAGACTGGGACATAAGTGAAGCGGTATACAGCTATCTTCGTCTTATTAGCAACTTCTCTTTTGCTGAGCAATCCTCGATTTATGGCTTGAAAAAGTCTCTCAGCTGCTGCTCTTCGGGTAGCCAACTCTTCTTTGATGCCTCCCTTCCGGTCTATGACAGCTCCAAGGTATTTAAATTGGTCGACCTGCTCCAGGACCTGTTCTCCCAGCTTTATCTGATGTCTTCTTTCCTCTCGTGATATCACCATGGTCTTTAGTTTTCGAGCTGCTTATGATCATCCCTCTCTTCTTCAACTCTTCCTTCCAGACTTGCAGGTTGGATTGAGGATGTGCCTCTGATTTAGCAATCACGGCAACATCATCAGCAAATGCCAGCTCTGAAATACAGACCTGTCTCATCTCCCAGTACCCCACTGAATACTTTCTTGTCCTCTCCTTATATGCCTTGATGACATCGTCCATGAGGAGTATGAAAAGATAAGGTGACAGGATATCACCTTGTCTTACACCAGTGGTGGTCCTGAATTCTTCTGACTTACGGTTTGCCGTCCTCACATAATTTCTGCAAGACTTGTAGAAGCTCTGTATAGCATGAATCAGAGGTGTTGGAACGTTCTTCCTTGCCAAACAGTCCCAGAGTTTGTTCCAGGGGACCTTGTCAAATGCCTTTTCCAGATCTAAGAAGCAAAGATGGATCTCACTCTTATACTCAAGAGCCTTTTCACTCAACTGTCTGAGTGTGAAGATTAGGTCTTGAGTACTTTGATTTGCTCGGAAGCCACACTGGACCTCATCCATTTGTGGCTCAGCTAGGCGTCTGAATCTCTGCTCCAGTATTCTAGAGTAGATTTTACCAGGGACACTGAGAAGGGATATGCCTCTAGTGGCTCAGCTAGGCGTCTCAGTCTCTGCTCCAGTATTCTAGAGTAGATTCCAGTATTCTAGAGTAGATTTTACCAGGGACACTGAGAAGAGATATGCCTCTATGGTTTCCACATTGTCGGTTGACACCCTTTTTGAAAATCGGTGTTATTATATTATGGCAATTATTATTATTACTAGCAATAACCCGTCAAACTTGACGGGTTTTTAATTATAATATGCTGTTTCCGTTCCTGGGTGTGCAGATAGAAGTACATTCTTAAAGTGTTTTTGGTTTCTTTCCATTATACAGTGTAATCAAACTGTTCATGAACACCGTCATTTGAACGCTTTTCTTTATTGATTGTAATTATTTTCAGGAGAGTATATATAATGGAAACAATACAATTTTTCAACACGGTTGCATTCCTCAGCTGTGACCAACGTACACACGGCGAGAATTATATTATTTTAGATTCAATTTTAAAGTTCTTTGATGACAACATTTCGTGTGAAAGTGCGTCGATTGTTTTCAAAGAGTGTTCCCTGATAATAAGTGGTTTTAACAAAAACTTTCAAGTTTTCATGATTTGTACATCGGGTGAGGGGTCATGCACCACTTTTTACGCACTTTTTCTTTGTCGAGCGCTATTAATTTCGTGAAAGAATTTAAAAAAAAAAAACCCACAGTATTTGTTTTATATAACACCCACGCCGCGCAAGTTGCACACCGTGCGTTGCGCACTTTTTTTCTGGCGCGAGTTACTATTTTGAGTGAGACCGACCGACGTAACAGACATCGGTAATTATGTTAGTTGGGATGGGATAACCATACAAAAATTTGAATCAGACATCCAAATCCTCACCGCAAAACTCGCACCTGAGATGGATAAAATACGCGAACACCGGTTCACTGAAACCATGCTATTATTTCCGACCACAAAAAAAAGATCGCAGACAAATTGACATAACACTGACAAACATGGGGACTCTAGTACAATTTATGAAACACGACGTGAGAGTGAGGGGGGGTTATTTCTATTGACGTAATAGAGCGTAGAACTACAGTATTCATTATTCGGAACCGGTCTTGATATTCGAAATCGTTACGCAAGTCGCATTGTTTCAGACAGCTCATTTAGCAAATCCTCAAAGCACGAGTGGTCTCTTCTCTCCCGCACAATCTCTTCCGCTTTCTATTTCTCACTGTTGGATCTATTGTCATTGCACAATAAATACTATTTGCTTTTCTTCGCTCTGTATAGCGTACATTGTTTGCCAACATCCCCCTTCCCACCTTGTTTTCTCGCCTCCCAAAAGCGTCCTCCCAATCAGCACTGGGTTGCCATAAGCGTTAAGGCCTGGCGTATGTATTATTGCGGAAGTATATATATTTCTTTTCTTTTTTTCGGTAGGACACATGCGTCCTTCCATCATTCTTTAGTATTTAACTCAACTTTCTCATACAACTTCCTCTTTACATAAACCCAAGCACGTGTGACAGTTTGCGTCATAGTGGAAAGAAAATTCGTGTATATGTTAGTTTTGTTTGTCTGGGTTGCTCGAAAGAGTTTACAGCTTCCTCAATTTATGTGCCTGACCCTAGACTCATAATTACACCATAAGCTCACGCAACAAACCCATTCTCGTCGTTTTTGTCTAATTCAAGACGGCTTTCTATATTTATTATGTCTTGTGGTCAAGAGAGACACAAAAAGGCAGACAGAGAGCCACAATGAGATAGAAGTGAGGAATACAGTAATCATACACAATGGAACTATATTCACTGGTGCAAGTGAAGTAAATGTTTTGAAGCTGCGGACCGGCTGCGGGAGTGGCTTCTTAAATGAATGAACAAAACTTTATACAATCTGCATTAATTAAGTGAGGCAAAGCACATACACCAACTAACATAATTGTAGGGGATGGGAGATAGAAAAGCTTACTGGGTACGGCGTGGAATAAGCGAGGAGGAACATTGAGGTGGTGATACAGAGAGAGAAAGACATACGAAGATGAGTGAGACCAGCGAACGGGAAATAGATAAGAGAACATGAGTGAGGCCAAAGAACAAGGAAGATATAAGAAAACATGAGTGAGGCCAAAGAACAAGAAAAATATAAGAGAACATGAGTGAGGCCAAAGAACAAGGATATAAGAGAACATGAGTGAGGCCAAAGAACAAGAAAGATATAAGAGAACATGAGTGTGACCAAAGAACAAAAAAGATATAAGAGAACATGAGTGAGGCCAAAGAACAAAAAAGATATAAGAGAACATGAGTGAGGCCAAAGAACAAGGAAGATATAAGAGAACATGAGTGAGGCCAAAGAACAAGGAAGATATAAGAGAACATGAGTGTGACCAAAGAACAAGGAAGATATAAGAGAACATGAGTGTGACCAAAGAACAAGGAAGATATAAGAGAACATGAGTGAGGCCAAAGAACAAGGAAGATATAAGAGAACATGAGTGAGGCCAAAGAATAAGGAAGATATAAGAGAACATGAGTGAGGCCAAAGAACAAGGAAGATATAAGAGAACATGAGTGTGACCAAAGAACAAGGAAGATATAAGAGAACATGAGTGAGGCCAAAGAACAAGGAAGATATAAGAGAACATGAGTGAGGCCAAAGAACAAGGAAGATATAAGAGAACATGAGTGAGGCCAAAGAACAAGGAAGATATAAGAGAACATGAGTGTGACCAAAGAACAAGAAAGATATAAGAGAACATGAGTGTGACCAAAGAACAAGGAAGATATAAGAGAACATGAGTGTGACCAAAGAACAAGAAAGATATTAGAGAACCTGAGTGTGACCAAAGAACAAGAAAGATATAAGAGAACACAAGAGAACTTGAGTGATATCAAATAACAAAAAAAAGATATGAGAGAACATAAGTGAGACCAAATAACAAGAACGATATAAGAACACGAGTACGACCAAAGAATAAGAAAGATATAGCAGAACACAAGAACGATATAAGAGAACACAAGAAAGATATAAGAGAACACAAGAAAGATATAAGAGAACACAAGAAAGATATAAGAGAACACAAGAAAGATATAAGAGAACACAAGAAAGATATAACAGAACACAAGAAAGTTATAAGAGAACACAAGAAAGATATAAGAGAACACAAGAAAGATATGAGAGAACACAAGAAAGATATGAAAGAACACAAGAAAGATATAACAGAACACAAGAAAGATGTAACAGAACACAAAAAAGATATAACAGAAGACAAGAAAGATATAAGAGAACACAAGAAAGATATAAGAGAACACAAGAAAGATATAAGAGAACACAAGAAAGATATAAGAGAACACAAGAAAGATATAACAGAACACAAGAAAGTTATAAGAGAACACAAGAAAGATATAAGAGAACACAAGAAAGATATGAGAGAACACAAGAAAGATATGAGAGAACACAAGAAAGATATAAGAGAACACCAGAAAGATATAAGAGAACACAAGAAAGATATAAGAGAACACAAGAAAGATATAAGAGAACACAAGAAAGATATAACAGAACACCAGAAAGATATAACAGAACACCAGAAAGATATAAGAGAACACAAGAAAGATATAAGAGAACACAAGAAAGATATAAGAGAACACAAGAAAGATATAAGAGAACACAAGAAAGATATAAGAGAACACAAGAAAGATATAAGAGAACACAAGAAATAGAAAAGAGAACATGATTGTGACCAAGGAACAAGAAACAGCTACGAGAACATAAGTGAGAAGACCAAGAAATATATTTTAAAAACATGAGCTGGAAAGAGAAAGAGAGAAAGAGGAGGAAGAAATAGAAAAAAAGGGGGGGGGGTGTAAAAGAACAACACGTTTGAAGTAAAAAAAAACTTTGTCGGTACGTTATTGACTATTTTAGCCTGTTTACTAATTTATTGGCAACACTCGCCTATTTGCTATGCATTCACGTGCAGGTCTAGCATTTGTTTTGAAAAAAAAAAGACAAGAAGAAAGGACATCAAGATCAAAACAAACAGACAAACACACACACACACGCGCGCGCGCGCGCACACACACAAACACGCACACACACACGGAGAGTGTTAGGCAGTGAAAAGGAAACGACTGGAAGCCGGATAGCAAACAGTGAAATAGACGGGGACTGGGGACACTGTGCCAGAGACAGACAGAGAGACAGATATAGGAAAAGGAGAAAAAATATACAATGGTGTGACACTCGTGATTGAGGCAAGAATTCATAACTGTAACGCTGACCATAATAGGGGATTATAATTCTCTTCTGGGACTCCCAAATGGAATTCTCTTTCGGAAGTTTAGATTGGATATCTCTTTTGGGATTCTTGCTTGCAATTCTCTATGGGATTCCAGAGAAATTTTCTAATCTGATCCTAGATGCTACAGTCAACTAGCGGGAATTTTTGGATACATTAGATATCAAATGCCTGTCTGTCTGCCTAACTGACCGCTTGCTTGCATATTTTTTCTATCAAACTATCTACCCATTCATCCATCCATCTAATCAGGCACAGCTTTAGAAAACACATAGACAAATACTACTGGACAAGTGACAATGCATTAGCGCAAACTGTACTCACTAATTTCCTACTTACCCCCGGGGGAGGGGTATCCGAAGGGACGACTACAGAATAGGACTAATGCATCATCAGGCATGTCGTACAAGGCCACTAAAATGACGTTGTGCTTTGGGGGCTGGTGACCTCTCCATGTCAATCAAGTTGTTACAGAAACCACGGCTGTAAGATCATGTTACTGGTGGATGCAGGTTTTCTGCACAGGGGTGGGGGCAGCGGTGGTCCCATGCTCCATAAGAAGTGCAAAGGAACATGATGAGGATGAGATATGAACACGTCTGCCCATCCATCCACCGATCCATCCACGCAGACCATTAGATTATACATAGACACATATCGACGCTAGCCCAATAGACCATGTCAGGGCGTAGAATGTATCCAATCATTTCCTACTTTTGTCTCATGTAGCACCTGGGGTCTTTGAGGAGGTTCCTGGGGGGGGGGGGGGGAATCTGAGGAGGCACCTGGGGGTCTATGAGCAGGCATCTGGGGGTCAATAAGAAGGCACCTGGGGTTCTATGAGGAAGCAGCTGTGGGATCTATGAGAAGTTACCTGGAGGTTTATGAGAAGGCACCTGTGGCTCTATGAGGAGGCACCTGGGTGTCTATGAGAAAGCTAAGAAATAATAATACAACAAATCCCTCAAGCGTGTCATAAGAAGCGACTAAATATGGATTTGTTGATAAGGGCTGGCTGTCTCCTGGTGTAAAACAAACTTCCACAGAAACTACAACTGCTAGGGCTCACGAATACAGGGAGAACAGCTGTAGTGGTGTCTCTGTGCTCCCATACGGAGCACAAAGGGAAGATATTAAAATAATGTCCTACTTATGACGCTAACTGCCTTCAGTAAATAAATAAATAAATAATACACACAGTTATGTTTCAGGCACTCATGAGAAATAAATAAGTAGAATACTAGACAAAAGAAAAACAACAGAAGTGATTGGCGTACCAGGAATTGAACCCAGGACCTTCCGAACGACACCACCGCTTAGATACGATAGCGAATCGTTACTATCCATTCTGCCAACTAGGCACCACTGACTTCAGACTCATATTATTTCTTTTGACAATAAACTGCTTCTTCATGTTAAGAAAGTTGGCAGTCTATTCAATGTCATAAATGTTCGGTAAGTGCTGCACTGATTGTCCGTATCTGATCACACAGCTGTTCTACAGATCGTACGCGAAATACTGATCGCATGCTGAGGGTCTCTGAACAGATAAGGAAGGAATATGGTTACTGCTCCCTCAGACATGTCGTACAAGGCGACGAATATGAGGATGTGTGTGACGGTATTGCCTCCCCTGCTTTGCAGTAGTGGTCCAACAGTGGCCAAAACTCAAGAGTATCTAATATGGGCTTCAAATGTGTCTACCTTCGCACAAGATTACTCTTGGAAGAGATGTAGATAGAAAGATAATGACGCTTCTATTTCACGGTAGTTTTCACAAGATATTCAGAAAAGCGACAACAATGCTGCATTGGCTGAGCACGTTAATTCTATGATCTGCCGACAACTTTTGTGAAGGATTAAGTAATTATTATTTTAGCTCGTTAAGCCCCCACCCCGGATTTACTCAGTGGAATTCTTATCGTTCTGGTATAGCTCTGTTTAGAGTGTGTTTAGTAAATTGACTGAGACAAACATGCTGTACATTTAAAATGATTGAATCGAAGTTAAATTTGTATAATTGTGACAGACAACTCATCCGTCCCTGAATTTATTAGATGATGGTAAGAACCCTCTCATAACATCGGTACCCCTGAAGTGTTGGATGATACGGTACGACCCTTTGTAGCGACCCCTTCGTATAGCATCAGTGCCCCCGAATACTGTGGTAACTTTTCGTCAAACGGGATTTTTTTTTCACCTGGACTCATTAGCTATGCAACCGTTCCACACAGATGGTCAACACGTTTGCTGATTAATATGTGGACAGTTTATCTACCGTACATTCTGGTCATCGCATTGATTAAAGGAGAGATTAAATCACGCCCACGGACATCTCTTGAGCAATCATATGCAGTATTTTCATTAACTTGACCCAGTGGGGGCGGTGCCAGAATCAAACAGATAGTAGCGGCACACGATCAAACAGACTGAGGGATCTCAGGAAAGACTATCGGCGTTATCAAAGGCAGTAGTGGTCCCTGAAACGAGCGACGCAAGTTTCCTGCCGGTATTTCGAATCTCGGTGTTAAACACGAAACCGATCGCAGTGGGAGCGAACGGGAAAGCCGACGCGAAAGCAGCGAGCGGAGATACGTCAGACCAGGGGCGATTTCTCTCTTTAGTCTGGCGGTCAGATCCCCAAAAGTCTCCTGAGATCTAAAAAGGTGTCAATTTTCTCATGTCCCACCAATCTTGCATTTCAGCTAGATATATACAGACCACGTTGAAAGCCATGTTATCATTCGGTCGCCAGAGATTTAAGATTCACTAGCTATAGTAGAAATTCTGCTAGATTTCCATCTGAATTGGTGGCTACATTGGAGTGATTTCTGTTTCTGTGCACGGTATAATATATTTGTTAAAGTGATCAGTGGTCTAGTGCTTTCATTTTATTTCGCTGGATTTTGTGTTTATTTAAATCTACTAAATTAAACTCATCCCAAAAGTTTCAGTGGTAAATTTAATGATATATCTATTATAATATTTCCCAAAAAAATAATAGATGCTTTAATGTTAAAGTAACTTTTAAAGTCGCGAAGGAATTTATAATTAATAAATTTAGTTAAGTCCTATATATATAGATGTGTATTTTAACCATTAGACTCGTGACGTGTTTTCTTAAATACATAATTAAATACGCGAGTGTATATAATAGCCTTAACGGTAAATTTATCGCGCGTTAGAATATTATTTGATTTTTGAGGTATGATTATGTTGTCATGGGTTTTCTATCTTTTTCTATAGAATGATCACCTTTGCAATCCCAGCATAAAGAAATCATACTGAGAGTTTCAGACTCGGTTCTTAAACTTCCAGACATATTGATGAAACATTTTTTAAATTTAATCTTGTGGCGGTCCGATGCGACCTAGCTATCATAATTACATGAAAGAAAGCCTACCCAAGAACATTTAAATAAATCATCAAATTAAATTTCAATCTGTAAGTTAAACTGGAAGATGAACAGTGCCAGTAGCGATATTTTATTTACTGCTCTACTGTGAGAGAGTACCGATTTACCTGACTGTGACTGAGCCTAGTTTTTCCTCACTGGATTACAAACTTTACCGGTCAGTTGCTATCATCACGCATTGAAGGAAATTTTACCACCACTTCATTTTCACCCCTGTGTCGAACTGTGTCAGTGCCATCCCATAGACTCCTTTTTATATAATAAAACACAAGAACTCTTAGGCTTCACGTCCGGCGATAAGTGGGAATATTTGCTATCAGCAAACCTCGCAACATCTGGGGCGGGACATCGAAGTACTAGACAGTTTCACATGTCTAGAGTGTAATTTCTGTTTATAAAATGTTATGGATTGTCTGATGCTGCAATCGGTAAGTGTGTGTGAATATATGAGTGTGGATCCTCACGCGCGTGCATGAATGACAGGAGATTTTAATTTGTTTGAAAAACCATTTGTTAATTTGCCTACCGGGTAATACATTTTCAGTATACCCTGCATTGTTCCTTTAAGTGGGATATTTTGTTAACTCTGTTTACCCCCTCCCTTTCATTTGCTTAGTAAAGGGAAACCCAATTGGGAGTAACAGGATTTTTTCTACCACCCATACCTAAGATTTGTAACCCCTCTTTAAGAGTAATTAACTTCATTGTTAGGTTACATTACCTATTGTCCTGATAACTATCTATCTTTGGACTGGGTTTATCTTTGTCTAATATAAGCGGGCAGGGCTTAGTCGATACCAATCTTCTTCACCCTCTCCCCACCTTGTTATTTGCATTTTCTGTACTTATGATATGTTTTTTTCTGTAAACACCTTGATATTTGTTTGTGATTTGATTTTTTTAAGGTTAATAAACATCATAAACTTATTTAGTACTGTGTTGGAATACCCAAAGCCCAACAATTCCCCTATTTGTTTAATATAGCTTGTATTCACGTGCGTCTGTGTGTTTGAAGCACCAAATCGGTGTGAGCGCAGATGTGTGTCTGGAAACTGGCAAATAATTGTTTGACCAGGAGAGTCTTAAGAGAAGATTGAGAGAAACGATTTGTCGTAAATAAGTCTGTCTTTACTCTCCCCAGCACTCTGTGAAGCAACTATTTACTCTCTACATGTTCTATCACTGAGCTTTTCACCACCATTCTCCACTCTAAACCGGACCACTATTTCTAAGACTCTTTCTCTTAAAATAAATTTACGACAATAATTACAAATAACAGATTTAATACTCATTTAGTTTTAAAAGTTTAAAAAAAATTGAATAGTCTTTAACAGAAAATGTTCATCATTGAAGGATAGTAGGTTTTATGAAAAAAGTTTACTTTGGCAGTTTATACGTTTCACTTAGCTGCCAATAGTAGTTTCTGCTCCCGCTGATGGGTTCTGTGCAGATAGGTCAATGGAGTTCATACGTCTCTGGTCAAGTTTACAGATGGAGCACGTTTCAAGTACAATCAAGAAGTAACTGCCAAGCTGGTCCCGCGTTTCTATGTCAGTCCATTTCTACCCTCACTTTGCTCCAGAGATTAGTACCCTCCTGGTACCACCAACAAGCCAATCCTGAATCACATACTTTTTTGCTCAGATGAATGAAGTTAAGGCACTTGATTAGGCCTCTTATGCGTGTTCTTGGGGTCGTTACTTTTTATAAGATAATTCCCTCTATGACTCCGTGTGTTTCAGTTTCCTCAGCCTTCCTTATTAAAATGGGTTTCCTGGGCTATATAAGTCCTTCAAGATTGTTCCACAAAGTCCGGCCATATAAATAGAAATTCTGAATTCTAACTTCTGGCAAGTCTGGTTGTGTCTTCGCAAGCGTGAATCTCACAGTGAACTAGACTTGAAAAGCGCCAGGTTATATTCACTGTCCTCCCCCCGCATCTGTTTGTTATGGGGCTACTCAAAAGCTCCAATAATTTTCAAACATGCGTGCTAGGGGGGCGATTTCAAAATATTCCTGACATGGAAAAATTTTGAACGTAATGTAGAGGTCACATTTCTCATTTATGGTATGAGAACATCCGATCCCTGGTAGCGAACTCACCAACACATATGTAAACTCATACGACAATGTGTTTCAGATGTAACAATTTATTACTATCTAAAGTAATCTTGCCATAACAAGTCGGAAAGGAAGCGATTAGGTCATCCGTGTCTGTCCAAAACGTGTCACCCAGAAATTAATCTCTTATCAGTCACGCACCCTGGCCTTTATCAGCGATTAGCAAATACGCTGGCGATTTGTAGGGCTAATCTGTATCTGATGTCTGCTTCATCCGCGATTTAAATGGATAACAAACAGACATGCCGAATTATCCCAGAGAGGGGTGTAAGAAGGAAAATACAAAATATCTGCTACACATAGCAGAGAAAGAAAGTGCGGCAATTGAAAGCACGCAATAAAAATCAGTACAAAAGTGTAACTGATACCGCCGTAGTGAAACAGAGATCGAGAAGGGTCGCCCCATTCTGTCACACTATGCATAGGGACTGACAACCTAGTCATGTAAGACAATTTGCTACAGAAACCACTGCTACAAGACCATGTGAATGCCTTGTGCGGGCTTCCCGCCAAGGGACCAGCTATAATCGTGGTTCCATGCTCCACAAGGAGCGAAAAGTAAAATGATGACTGTAAGGTTTGGTTTTTTAAGGACTGTCTTCACTGCACACGGACAACTCCATCAGTGCTATGGTCTCCTCCCTTAGATCACACAAGGAGGATCTCAGCACAATACACCAACTCCGCAGCACCAGCGAGAATCAAATGTGTGTATATAGGAATCAAACATTCTATAAATATTTTTGTGGTGGGTAGGTTTCTAATTATTTTTTATTTTGCTAGGGTAGCGGCCGTATGACCTACTCTTTGATTGTGAGATCATCCCTTAACACTGATTATGGCTGAGAAAAGGCACGTAAATAAATAGATCTTACCTCTTAAAACGGTGTCTAGGCCACATCCTTGGTTATTTCATGAAAGGACAAAAGGACACATGTCGAGGTGCTGTCAAGTGCTGGCCTTCAAAGCTTGCACACACTGCTTAGACAGAACAGACTACGTTGGCTTGGCCATGCTCGCCGCACGGAAGATGGTCGCGTCCCTAAAAATATCTTTAACGGACAACTGGCAGATGGCAAAAGAACAACACGGGGACCGCAGGTGAGGTTCAAAGATGTGTGCAAGAGCGATATAAAGACACTGGCGGTAAATCCAGGAACTTGGGTGGATGAAGCTGACTATCGCACCAAGTGGCGATGCTCCTTATGGCGCCACCACAGATTTGGCGAATAGAAGCTCTGACAACAAGCAGAAGAGAAAAGAACATGCTGAAAGGATCACCATGACAAAAAAAAAAAACTGCTGAGGGCTATCACGTCAGGGGCGCATTCCCATAGTCAACTTTGACTGGAGGGGGCTGCTATACTATTCTATACTATAATGTACTACACTATACTGTACTACACTACACTACACTACACGATACAACACTACACTGCACTATACTATACTATATTACAATATATTATACTATACTGTGCTATACTATATTAGACTTTATTATACTATACTATACTATATTACACTATACTATACTATATATTGTGGGGACAAGCGTTCCCCTAGTTTGCAAGCGATCTTTGTCCTCTCAAGGCTGTGTGTGGTCCCTGCTTCCGGGTCTTCCCAGTAAAGTAGAGGCAGTGATATGTGTCTGTGTCCGAAAATGTCTTGTGACAGTGGTTGAGGCTCGGTCGCTGCTACGCCATTGATGAACGGAGCCATGTCCTGTCGAGACCGTGTTTGGTCCCGGTTGCCGGGTCCTCCCAGTTTAGGTGGGCCTGGGCTTGTTTCTTCTTGGTAATGCAGCTCGGCTGTGGTAGAGGGTCGGCGCTGGCTGTGCCGATCCCTCGATACGTCATGTCTCGGAGATATAACCCCCTTTGCAGGGTAGAGAACCACTTTTCTCGTGGCATTGCACCCTCGCCACCCGAAGAGAAGTTCCCTGGGGTTGCAATAAAGCCCACTGGTGACTGGCCTCTCTGCCAGTCACCACTGTCTTCGGAGGTATAACCCCCTTTGCAGGGTAGAGAGTTGTCAAACCTCGGGGGAGTACACACACGCCAAAGTGGGCCTGGTGTACCCTGTTTCGAGTCTAGGATGCTCCCTGGGGTTGAAAGAAAGCCCAAAACACACCCCCCAATCGTCTGATACCGTGTGGATGCACGGCGGGTTGCGGCACCATCGCTTGGTGTCACGATGGGCGGCTTCCCGGCCGTGTGGCAACACGGACCATGTGCAGACGGGCGGTGGTGGCTGCGCCACCGCTGCGCCAGGCGCTCTGCTCAGAGGGTAAAAGAGTCTAGTTACTCGCACCCTATGGGGATCTAAACCAACCAACCAACCAACTATACTATATTACACTATACTATATTATACTATACTGCTCAAAAAAAGTTAAAGGCCACTTTCAATTTTTAGGTCATTTCAACTATGCTGTTTTTTTAAAAACCTGAACACTCAGTCAAAAACGTTTTGCTGCATTTTGTTGCATGCTTAAACAATGTTTGTTAATCTGACAATAAATCAAATCTGTGTTACGTGTGTGTACCTCCAAGGTCAATCAAATGTACGTGGTGGAAAGGGAAATAATGCATGTTTGAAAATGCTTCCTATGGCAAAGCCTGTTGATAACATTGCTGAAATTTGCTTTTCACGTGCAAGTCGTAACTATGGTGAACACATTTCACCCACTTTTCGGAAGGAACGGGCAATGGGTATGTTTGTAACATTTACCATTTTAGCCATGGCTCAGCTAAGATGCTTGACCAATGTTGACAGATGGAGAGCGATGGCAGGGCTGCAGGATGATGTAGGGCTGCGAGAAGTTGCTAGGAGATTAGGAGTTGCCCACTCTGTCATACAAACTCTGCGTGATCGTTATAATGCAACCGGTAGTGTCGCTGAACAACGCAGGTCTGGACGTCCAAGGTCTACCACAAGACGGTAAGACACGCTGAGCCATGGCTAAAATGGTAAATGTTATAAACATACCCATTGCCCGTTCCTTCCGAAAAGTGGGTGAAATGTGTTCACTATAGTCACGACTTGCACGTGAAAAGCAAATTTCAGCAATGTTATCAACAGGCTTTGCCATAGGAAGCATTTTCAAACATGCATTATTTCCCTTTCCACCACGTACATTTGATTGACCTTGGAGGTACACACACGTAACACAGATTTGATTTATTGTCAGATTAACAAACATTGTTTAAGCATGCAACAAAATGCAGCAAAACTTTTTTGACTGAGTGTTCAGGTTTAAAAAAAAACAGCATAGTTGAAATGACCTAAAAATTGAAAGTGGCCTTTAACTTTTTTTTTAGCAGTATATACTATACAACACTACACTACACAATATTATACTATACTATGCTATGCTATGTTAAGCTACACAATACTGGACTAGACTAGACTAGACTATTATACTATACTTCTTAAAAAGCGATAATAGCTTTTTATGAATCCAAAAGGGAATCCAAACTATTGACGGAGATGATGTCCGCACAAAAATTAAAATACCTCTGGGTTAAACGAGAACATAAGCGCGGTATAGACGCAACGATCAGGTTGTTTTCATGTCTAGACATAGCAGACGAAGCAAATCGAAGGTTGCAGTGGATAAATACAACACTATCGAGACGCACCGTAAGTTAAAAAGTAGTCAAACACAGACCGCAAGCTCTTTTATATTTGGACATGCGCCCTAATATAGCCAAAGGACCCTGTGTCTAAGTTAAACGGGGCGCGCCTCGCCAAAAGGGGGTAAAATTTTTTTTTTTTTTTTTTTTTATAATAATTGTAAATGAGCAACGCTAGAAGCAAGTACCTGGTACTGAGCAACTGAGTGACGTTTTACTGCACGACTTTCAGTCTGCAATGCGCACTAAGATTAAGGGGTTTAATGAAGAGAAATACTTCTCTCGAGAAATACTTTTTTTTTTCTCTTCCCATCCAGGGAATTTTTAAATTATAAGAGGAATCGGCGGACTTCTGACTCCAACTTCTCACACAACTGCCGCCACCTCGACTCTGACTCCACAGTGCTGGTATGAACTCATTTCATTCCACAGATCAAATATAAGTTTCAGCTTGCTGAAGGGGAGAAGACTAAGTGAAAAAAAAATAATGAAAAAAAAAATTAAAATGTTAAATGCCAATTGGCGGGAATTTGTGTTGCTTTTGTACACAAGAGCTCATGGCGCGAACAAGTATATCTACGGGTACTAATTCTGAGAACAATGATGGCAATATCAAACAACAATAACAAAAATGATATTTCAGAAAAGACATTCAACCAAATAGATATTAAGCAACAAAAACTAACAAATCATTAACAAAATAAAACCAGAACAATTAACAAACCCATTAACTACTCATAGGACAAGGAAAGGCAACGAGATTTAAACACACAAAAAAACAAACAAACAAACACTAATACAAATTAAAACCAAGTGCAAAGGACAATAGTTATCTATATATACAATGCAAAACTGAAAATAAAATGACAAATACTAATATAAATTAAAACCAGCAACTGCAAAAGACAATAGTTATTTAAACTTAATACAAAATTAGTAAATAAAATGACACTAAATACCCCAATTATAACCAATTTTCAGGTTGAACAGGGTAGACGAAGATGGAACGAGAAGAGGCAATAGTGGTCAGCTGTTAAGTGCCCGCTCTCCACCCATCACCTTTTCAAAACAACTGTCACAGGAGCCGTGACATACAGATAAAATGACGTAATAAAAAGGAATAGTGGACCGACTATAAGGAGAAGAAAAAGGTACTCTCGATACGGATGACAGAAAAGAAAAGACATTCGAGAGACCGCCACGTCATACAAAAAACGATGACGACACAGTTGGTTACAAGATGCCCCCTGAACCAGAAGGGCGCTCCATTTCACCCCAAGGAGAAAAGATCAAGAATAATGAAAGAACTGAGAAGAAAGAACTAGATGCAAATCAACTCTGTATTAGCCGCTTGTTCACGAATGAAATAACCTATCTTTTAACAATTGGTAAGTGCGTTTAATGGTCGAAGAGCGTCTGTGTCGAAGGAAGGAGCAGTTAAAATGACCCGTGGGTCAAACCAAGTGTTTAAATCGTACGTTGTCCAGAGGAATCTCGGGGAAAGGAGAACCCTATGAATTGAATGACTGTCAAGGAAGGGGAAAAGAATATATCAGAATTTCGAAGCCACCTAAATTATATAGCTGGAGCTAAATAAAAGAACTATAAACTTTTCAAGTGACTGTGTCTTATTGTGTACCTCCAAGTGGGGTAGTGAATTTGCTTAACTGTTATATAAGTTAAAGTTGGAAAGATTGGTTTCACCACTCACTCACCACAACATCAGACCACCACTATCACAACAGACCACTATACGATCACACACCCAAACCACGGGCCAACAAAGGAGGCAGTTACCTAAAGACAGTGAATATTGTCGGGCGCTGCGATAGATGATGACGGCAACATGTGACAGGTGATTCTGAACTTGCTGAGATACTGCGGCCTATGTAAAGATCACTCTAGGATTGCTACAGACTGTTATTGATCACGCTGAGACATGGTGGTGTAGAGTTTGGTGCCGTGACCAGGATTCAGATCAATCTGGATTGTCGCGGATGCAAACTATAAACGTCACGCTGTGACCTAAGAGAGCCTGAATCTTGAAACTGTCTACTATCAAGAGATCCTGAAATTCGCGAACCTGTCTACAATCAAGAGAGCCTGAAACTTGAAACTGTCTACTATCAAGAGATCCTGAAATTGCGAACCTCTCTACAATCAAAAGATCCTGAAACTGAAACTGTCTACAATCAAGAGATCCTGAAACTTGAAACTGTCTACAATCAAGAGATCCTGAAATTGCGAACCTGTCTACATTCAAGAGATCCTGAAACTTGACATTTGTCTACTATCAAGAGATCCTGAAATTCGCGAACCTGTCTACAATCAAGAGAGCCTGAAACTTGAAACTGTCTACTATCAAGAGATCCTGAAATTCGCGAACCTGTCTACAATCAAGAGATCCTGAAACTTGACATTTGTCTACAGTCAGGAGATCCTGTAACGTAAAACTGTCTACAGTCAAGAGATCCTGAAACTTGAAACTGTCTACAATCAAGAAAGAGATCCTGAAATCGCGAACCTGTCTACAATCAAGAGATCCTGAAACTTGACATTTGTCTACAATCAAGAGAGCCTGAAACTTGAAACTGTCTACAATCAAGAAAGAGATCCTGAAATTGCGAACTTGTCTACAATCAAGAGAGCCTGAAACTTGAAACTGTCAACAATCAAGAAAGAGATCCTGAAATTGCGAACCTGTCTACAATCAAGAGAGCCTGAAACTTGAAACTGTCTACAATCAAAAGATCCTGAAATTGCGAACATGTCTACAATCAAAAGATCCTGAAACTTGACATTTGTCTACAATCAAGAGATCCTGAAACTTGAAACTGTCTACAATCAAGAAAGAGATCCTGAAATTGCGAACCTGTCTACAATCAAGAGAGCCTGAAACTTAAAACTGTCTCCAATCAAGAATCTTGAAACGTGAATCATCTACAATCAAGAATTCCTGAAAACGTTGACCCTGTCTACAAATCAAGGGACAGTCAAGGAATTCAAAGACATGGTAGCAAGGGCCTAACTCAAGGACTGACCAGTTAACTATAAATTAGTTAAATTAATTTTTTGTGTAACAATATTTCCTTTCAGTGAAGCATTGTGTATTTTAGAAAATTATTATATTGTTCACGGCAATTAATAGGAAAAAGGTGGAGTGAGGAATATTAGTAAGTAGGATTATCGACAAAACAGTAAGAAGAGTAAGAAGATTATATTTTCGTTGGAAAATGGCAGAAGGACAAGGATTAGATCCAAATACGCTAGCATTGTTACATGTTACGAATGCCCTAGAGAGGTGGAGCATGGAAAACAGGCAGACTGGTTTGCGACAAAGCATCGAGACCTATAGAGGAGAAGCAGGAGGTTGTAAAAAATGGATTGCCAAAATAGAGCGGTACGCTTACTCCATAGGGGCAAACGAAGAAGAAAAAAAAAGGTTAGCTTTTCTAACTAGTGATGATTTGTTGAATGACTTTTTGAGAAGAAGATTTGAAGAGGAACCTCAGGAAACATGGGAAGAGTTGAAAAGAGGATTGTTGAATAGATACGGGGAGTCGGTGGACCAACATTATCCATAGGGACTGCTTAGGCAAGTAAAACAAGAGTCAGGAGAATCAGTCCAGTTGTTCAGTGATAGATTAAAAAACCTGGCAGAAGAAGTTTTTAGAGAACAAGATATACGGAGTCCAGATATTGAGGGGCAGTTGGTTGGAATTTTTATAGATGCATTATATAAGGATGGAATGAGATTGCTTCTCCTGAGAAAGAGTCCCAGAACCTTGAATGAGGCTATACGATTGGCCTTGTCGCAAGAAAATCTGATGAAGAGGTTTCAAATAAGGTCAGGAAACAATCACGAAGAAAAGAATTGGAAAGAAAATGAAGTTCGATGGACTGGACAGGCAGTTAGCGACAGACCAAGAGGAAGAGATTATCTTGGCCACCAGCGCAGGCAGTACGGAGATGGCAATGACAGAGAAACCGGAAGGGGAATCATACAGACGCCCGAAGAAAAACGATGTTATTTGTGTAATGCCAAGGGACATTTAGCAGCTGTGTGTAAGAAGCGAAGAATGGAGAGTCATACCGGACGACGAGATGGGATGAAGGAAGATAGAAATCATAGGAATACAGGTGAGAGGGATGCTCCTGTGGAGTTCAGACAAGTATCAAGAGGTATGGAATATAGACATGGAAGAGTTGTAGATGAAGAGTACGACCACAGGTCTACACACAGAGGTAGAAATCCAGAATTGGACTTTAGTATGGAAAATGTTCCGCCCAGAGTAGATAGAGGAGAACATGAGGAGAGGCGAAGATTAGATAGACAAAGAATTGGAGAATTTACCTCGAGAAGAACTCAGCAAACTCATCGAGAAAACTATGCTCCTCAGAACCTCGTTAGACAACATAGAAGTATGGATATAGGAAGAATTTGTGGAATTAGGACCAGGATTATGAACAGACGATTGGATAGAAATAGAAACGTTAGAGAAAACGATTTTCGAAAACGTAGATTACCAAAGGAAGATAACGGACCTAGAACTATTTACAAGGGCAGAGTGTGCAACATTTCAGAGGCACCTAGACACTGGGAAGGCTTAAGCAAGAGACGCAATAGAATAGCGGTGTGATAAGGTTGATAACGATGGATTTTTATTCCCGTTAATGATATTGTATGGAATGTCAACTTGACCTACGCAGTGGTGTGTAGACATGGATTGAGTGTATAATGTGCGAATGATGATAAAGGTTCGTGGTGTTGACAAAAAATGTTCTTTTCTCACACTCATGTATGGCTGGAAGTCATCGACACCAACGACTGTGTACCTTTTCTAAAGTTTAATTGGACGTACACACTCGACAGCACAGATAGTGACAAATCACAGGTTGCCATAATACATCATAGTACAGTGGATAAATGGTCTTGCAATGTTACATGGGCACTCATGTAGAATAAGTGTATAATGGACTGTCAGTAGCCAAGCACTCAGTATCGCCCATACATATATCATCTGACTTCACTGACTGAGCACGTCAGCTTATAAACAATATTTCAGATGGCTTCTAAACCTAATCTCGTCTAGCGACGATTCTTCAACATAATGTTCAGCACATATTTTTCCATATAATAATATTGAACCGCTAATAACGGGTTCTCATGTGTAGCAGTGATCTCTGGACTAAACAAGCGATAATACGGGCATCCCTTTTCTCTTCTTGAAAGTCACTACATGTTTTGGTTCCAAGATGGCTTCACTCGTGAGCTGTCACTCACGTTTGGATACAGATAATGAATCTGTCCTAAAGTTAGTCATTCATAAAACATTTCATTGCTCTGTAGATTTGATCATGAACAATTGACTGCAATCTACAGGATATAGTGCTGCTAGGAATCGAAGTCGTTTTCATCGAGTCAAATATATTCTCTTAGACATTCAAATCGTAACTATCGAAAATGGTGGCTTCGATCGAGAGTTCATAAGAGTATCTTTGATTACCTTGGTATAGGAAATATGAAACTGCCATTCCTTGGCAATACGACTAAACACTGGGGTAAAGCATACACGATAGGTTTAGACGACTATCACCTTCCCCACAAATACTGAGATCACTTTTTCCCCGGCGACAGGCCGACATGGAAAACACACAGTCCCTATCAGGACGAAGCCAAATCACACCACACTCTAGCGACACATCCGCCGAATAGCCTTCGACCTCTCTAGAGACAACAGAACATATAGTTCGACTTAGATATGTAAAGATATACAGATATAAGACAGACTCGTCCTACTCAGACAAACAATACACATAAATTCAGGCCATAGATATTCTGAAGCAAGAACAATCTATTATTACCCAAACAACGAATAAATCGCAGTAAAATGGATTTATCCGCGGAGTTTGATCGAAAGAGCCGACACAACTTTCAAGGGAAGTAACTCAATAATGACTTTCCCTTAAGCACTAAAAAATTACCTATGTATAATATTGTAAGATATCAAAGACTGCACGTAACAGTCTTACCACACCTCCCGGGAAAAAAAAAAAATGGAACATTTTTTTTTTTTTTGAAATACATCTAGGAGCAACGTACAATAGGCTCACAACGCATGAATAATGCGCAGATGAAAATATCAGGAATACCTATAACGCCTAATATGAGGCTAAGTCGACTTATGGAGCGACTGGTGAGAATGTGTCTCATAAACTGAGAGAAATTATTTCTCTACAAGTATATTTTTCCAGGAAGGTGTCATCAAAGTATAATACAATTCTGGCAATTACACAATGCCTAAAAAATTCATATCATCATTTCGCATTAGATATCTTAAATTTATGATTTATGAAGAAAAAAATCATCAAAGCACAGCGGTGAATAAACATCAATGAACCGCTATGTAGTGATACAATCATTATATTATTAAAATACAAATGTGTATCTATCATGATATAGAAAAGGAACTACTATAGAACTAGACATATCAAGAAGTCTAAGCCCTAATAGTTATGTGGAATCATGTGGGCATCTTGACAGAATGTCTGCCATCACATTATCTGATCCACGAATAGCTCGCACAGAGAAATTAAAAGGTTGAAGAGCAATTGCTTATCGAGTAGACCTCGAGCTCTTCAAATTCTTACTCTGTATAGCAGTAAAAGCTTTTTGGTCGGTTTCTACTATGAAATGTGCGCCTAGAAGGAATCTCTGTAGTTTGAGGATCGACCAAACCATAGCTAATAGCTCACGGTCTAAAACCGAATAATTCCTTTCTGCCGCATTAAGTTTTCTGGAAATATACATTACAGGATGCAGAGTTCCAGAGTACTCTTGCATTAGTGCCGCTCCAATCCCAGTGGATGAAGCGTCACTACGAAGAACGAATGTCTTATCTTTAGTGGGTAGCACTAAAATAGGTGGTGTTGAAAACAGTGTGTTAATCTTATCCAGAGAGCATTGGCATTCCTGAGACCAGTGGACCACATTAGGCGAACCTTTCTTTAGAAGTGTTGAGAGAGGTGCCATGATAGAGGATAGATTCTGAATGAATCTGCCATAAAATTGAATAAGACCTAACAGACTTCTCACCTGTTTTTTAGTCTTAGGGATTGAGATGTTAAGTATCTTACTAGTATTATGGTCCTCTGTCTTTAGGAAACCATGACCAACTCGGTGGCCTAGGAAAGAAATTTCGCTAAAACCAATATAGGCTTTAGAGGGTTTCGCTGTCAGGTTGTGCTCACGCAAAGTAGACAGCAATTCATCTAACCCCGAATAGTGATCTTCCCAAGTATCGCTGAAAAGACAGATGTCGTCTAGATATGCAATGACATCTGACCGATAAGATAGGATTCGGCGCATCATGCGTACGAATGTAGCTGGTGCGTTCATAAGACCGAAAGGCATAAAATTCCATTGGAACAAACCTCTAGGTGTTGAAAAAGCCGTGAGAGGTTTGGCGCGTTCAGATAAAGGAACTTGCCAATATCCTTTAGACAAATCAAGTTTAGTGAAAAAATGAGATTTGGAGAGTCGAGTAAGTAGCTCTTCCAGTAAAGGCATAGGTTCGGCATCGAACTTAGTTACTTGATTCAATTTTCGATAGTCAACGCAAAGACGTATGTTATTGTCTTTTTTACGCACAATAACCATCGGCGAAGAATATGCAGAGGTGGATGGTTCGATTATTTTCAAATCTATCATCTCATCCAACTCTTTCTCGACCTGTGCTTGAAAATGTATAGGTATAGGATAAGGTCTAATCCTAATAGGAGTATGGTCAGTTAGAACAATGTCATGTTGAATGACATTCGTTTGTCCAGGGATGTCAGTGAGTACATCCTGAAATGTTTGCAACATAGTTGAAACTTGTCGCTGTTCTCCTAGAGACAAATCAGGAGAGACAGTAACGTTCTTCCATGATTCACTGGAATGAAGTGGGATCATTGGAAGAGGAAGATTTACATCTGAAAAACTTGTTTCCTCATCCTGTATCACGGACAGTGATGAGTAATGACCATGTGGTACTGGAGAATTGTCCGTTGCTTGGAAAATGGGTTGCAAATAATCCGGACGTTCATGGAATTCAGTAAGCATATTGATGTGGAAGGTTTTATGCTTCCCATCAATATCGACAATATAGTCGACATCGGAAATTTTCGATATTATATCGTACGGACCTTTCCAAGAAATAAGTAATCTGTTTTCCCTACAAGGTAGTAATACAAATGCTTTGTCACCAGGACAAAGTTGTCGTAAGCATCTCTTCTTATTGGCAAATTGCCTTGCCTTCTGTTTCGCAAATTCAGAAGAAGAAGTTGCTAATTTGCATGCTTCGATAATCTTTTGTCTCAACGCGATGACATATTCGTAGGATGACTTTGTGTCATCGTCAATATTGTCAGATGTTATGAGATCGTGAAGCAACGACATAGGGCCACGCGGACGCGCGCCAAAGACGAGTTCAAAGGGAGAAAATCCCGTATGTTCATTGGGTACCTCTCTGTAAGCGAAGAGGGCCGCAGGTAAAACTCTGTCCCAGTCTGAGGATGATCCTCAGTTATCTTCCCCAGTAAGTTTTTAAGTGTTCTATTAAGGCGTTCGACCATACCATTAGACATTGGATGGTAGATACTACTTAAAGATCTATCTATCTGCAGAGTAGACATTACTTGAGACATGGTATCTGATATTAGTTGGGTGCCATGGTCTGACAATATCTCTCCGGGGAACCCCAGACGAGAAAATATAAGCCAAAGAGCATCTGCAATATCAGCAGTAGTAATGCTCTTCAGAGGAATAGCCTCTGGCCAACGTGTGCACATATCAACACACGTCAAGATAAACTGATGTCCTCTGGCAGACTTGATCTTAAATGGACCAATTATGTCTATTTGGATTTAACTTCCTGACATACTTTACAAGATCGACAATAAATCCGTATGTCCTTGTTTACCAATGGCCAAAAGAAAGCCGCAAGGACTCTTGACTTAGTACGGGAAAAACCCATGTGTCCAGCACACTGAGAGTCGTGAGCGTGCTGCAAAATTTTAACTCTCAAATTCTTGGGAACCAGGATTTGAGAATGACTTGACGTAATGGAGTCTTGAACCATACGTACAAGTACGCCATTCTTCTTTGTAATCCACGATTTACGACTTGTGTCTTTATTCGGATCACCTTTAGTTGCAAGAATGAAGAATTTCTTCAGAGTGGGATCATCTTCTTGCTGTTTTATAAACGAGTCACGAGAAATTACCAAGGGATTATCTTGGTTATGCACTTCATTATTTTCAATAGATGAAGTTTGAGGCATATTAAGAGCCTGAGCTCTAGTGACTACAGCGTTAGCAATCTGCATGTTTTGCCTTTCCCACGTGGAAATTTGTTGCGGAGTGCATTCTTTGACTCCATGAATGCGACCGATGATGAGGTCAGCGATCGGATTCGGAAGAAGACATGCGTGTACATCTCCTGTAAAGAAAGGAGTAGCAATCCTAATGATAGCAGTAGAGTATTTCTCTAATGTGCCGCCAAATGTTACACATTTGACTACTTGTCCAGTGGCACGGGAAGGATCTACGAGTGACTGCCTAACACCAATTGTGGTGCATCCAGAATCAAATAGAACAGAGACTGGATTGTTATTCACTAAACCCTTATGTAAGACAAGAGAACCTCTTCCATCATGCGCGACTGATGCCGGAAGAGCAGGAAGAGGATGGCCACAGCTTAAAGTAGACACTGTGGTTGGCTCAAATAGCGTTTTGCATTGGGGCACTGAGATGCTCTCCCAAAATCAAAAGCGGCACATGCCATATTACTAGCATCATTATTATCTTTACTCTGTTTATAGGCTTCATTGGACTCTTGTTGTGCAGAGTTTGCCTGAAAATGTGGTTTATGTCTTTTGTATTGAGATCTACCTCGGTTATTATCACCTCTGTAGTTATTGTTACCTCTATTGTAACCCCTATTTGGGTTTGAGTCATAGTTCCCTTGGTTACCATTATCATATTCATTATAATGAGTATCTCTGTAATTATGATCTTGTTGACTCCAAGACGGATAACCCTGATAGTTTCTATAATTACTTCCTCTACGGAAATTCCTATAATTATGACCACCCCTGTGTCGAGAGCTATCAGCTCGTCTCCAGTTCTTTGAAGAAGAACCCTGAAATGATTGGTTACCTTGGTTTTGATAACTATTATGGTTACCTTTTTTATCAAATCTGTTTTGAGGTCCCTGAAATCTGTGTGAATAATTGGGATTGTATGGTGTTGCTGAAGCAACTGGCATACTCTCCTTAATCTTAGTGTTGCCAAAAGTCACGTCGGGGTGTGCAGTGACATATTGGGAACAATATTCTTCCATTTCTTTTAGAGATTTGGGTTTACGCTCATGTATAAATTCAAGGAAAGGTTTGTTCACACATGACATAATCTTATCTCTGAGCAACAAATCCATAAGTCCTTCATACGTTTTGTCTGTTTTGGAAAGCTCAATCCAACGATCAACTGTGAGACGTGCCTTTGCAGTGAATTCTGAGAATTCTACACCCGTCTCAGGCACCATCGTTTTAAATAAAAGGCGATAGCCTTCCTCACTTAGCTGATATTTTTTTTATCAAAGCCGCCCTAATGACATCATAATTATCCTTATCTGCTTCTCCTACAAGGCATAATCTAGTCAAAGATTCACCTTTCAAGTTTACTGATAATTGATTAGCGTATTGTGATTTATCCACATTATGTGTACGACAAGAACGTTCAAATCTATCCAGCCAGAATGTAATATCGTCACTGGACTGATTGAACGGTGGAACCTTAACCTTGTAAGTAGAAGGTTTACCATTACCACTAGATGCCTGATTAACATTACTCATACTTGTCAATCTCAATTTCTCTAACTCAAATTCATGTTCTCTTATTGCTTTTTTCTCTTCAGCATCTAATCTTTTTTTGTTCAGCCTCCCTGTCTAATCTTTTTTGTTCAGCTTCCCTGTCTAATCTTTTTTGTTCAGCTCACTGTCTAATCTTTTTTGTTCAGCTTCCCTGTCTAATCTTTTTTTGTTCAGCTTCACTGTCTAATCTTTTTTGTTCCGCAGCAGCTTCTCTTTCTAATTTTTTTTTGTTCAGCTGCAGCTTCTCTTTCTAATTTTTTTTGTTCAGCTTCAAATCTCCTTTCCTCCACCTGCATCTGCAATTTCTTTTGTTCAGCAGCAGCCTTAGCTTCTCTTTCTAATCTTTTCTCTTCCGCCATAGCTTTTCTTTCTTCTGCAGCTAATCTTTTCTCTTCTGCAGCTAATGCTTTGTCATATTGAGCAACTGCCCATTGTTCTAATTGTTGACCAGTCTTATCAAGGGCTTTCCCTTGTGTAATGAAGTATTCTAATGTAGCCATGATGTCTAACAATAATACTAATCACCTGAATCAATAATAATACCACAAGTTCTCAATGACTTGATTAATCAGTATACTATCCCAATATCTGTGGGTCACAAGCCTTTAATAAGGTCTTGTATAATAGTAATAATAATAATCAGGTACTGGTTTATACCATAATCCAAGTGCAGTGCACAGGCAATTGTGTCTTATGAAATATACCTATATAAAACATATGTCAACCAACAGAATACATAAAGTACAAATAGGACTGACAATACAAGAACGTTTGCAGAAATCAAAATAAATCAAATAGGGAAATCAATGAAAATAATCACTGAATCTGCAAAGAATAACAACACAAATGACGTCACAATATATGAATATAAATTGATAATAGAACTGAAAGATAGAAAAGGTTAGACCAACAAATTACAAACAAATCAAAACAAAACTAAAGAACAAAGAAATATTACAAAAATAACAATAATTACAGACTTCACAGCTAACACAAAAGCAACAGTTGTCGCAGCAAATTTTCAATCAAGAAAATTGCACCTATAGAAAACGCCCACAACGGACCCTCTATGACGTGGGATATTCTGTTGTGAGGACGCCGCCCAACCTTAAACACAACCCGCTGACATAGAAACTAACATACTATACAAACAAATAACATGTAAACATAAATATATATAAATTATGTGTATGATAGTATGTGTTGCAAAATAGGCTCAGTCTTACAGTAATGGCAAAGTTATTTTAAGGAAAAAAAACAAACTGCCACTTTATTCAATTAAACATTCTGGCCTTAAATATTAAAGTTCATATATGGAAAACAAGAAGATCCATCGATGAAAATAGGACTTCTTAGTTCACTCATACTGTCTTCCTGTTAACATTGACAAGAATTGATCCAACTGTTCTGTGAAACTCTATAATGTCTAATGTAAAAAATGTCAACAACGCTGACCTACATACTGCATTCACCTGACAGGTCACGTGACGAAGTGTTGACAAAGAGCAAACCAATACTGCAAGTGTGTCGTATCAGCCACAGGAAACGGTCTGGTATCGGTAATCTGTTGACTTCTGAACTTCTGCGAGGTCAAACCCAGAAAGCTGGTCCACCAGTTGATAAGGTTGATAACGTTGGATTTTTATTCCCGTTAATGATATCCACCAAAAGATAGATATAAGTGGATGGAAGCAGACATCATCATCATCATCAGTTGATAAGATCTCTATGGTGTTGTTTGCTCCACTGTAGTGTATGGAATGTCAACTTGACCTACGCAGTGGTGTGTAGACATGGATTGAGTGTATAATGTGCGAATGATGATAAAGGTTCGTGGTGTTGACAAAAAAATGTTCTTTTCTCACACTCATGTATGGCTGGAAGTCATCGACACCAACGACTGTGTACCTTTTCTAAAGTTTAATTGGACGTACACACTCGACAGCACAGATAGTGACAAATCACAGGTTGCCATAATACATCATAGTACAGTGGATAAATGGTCTTGCAATGTTACATGGGCACTCATGTAGAATAAGTGTATAATGGACTGTCAGTAGCCAAGCACTCAGTATCGCCCATACATATATCATCTGACTTCACTGACTGAGCACGTCAGCTTATAAACAATATTTCAGATGGCTTCTAAACCTAATCTCGTCTAGCGACGATTCTTCAACATAATGTTCAGCACATATTTTTCCATATAATAATATTGAACCGCTAATAACGGGTTCTCATGTGTAGCAGTGATCTCTGGACTAAACAAGCGATAATACGGGCATCCCTTTTCTCTTCTTGAAAGTCACTACATGTTTTGGGTCCAAGATGGCTTCACTCGTGAGCTGTCACTCACGTTTGGATACAGATAATGAATCTGTCCTAAAGTTAGTCATTCATAAAACATTTCATTGCTCTGTAGATTTGATCATGAACAATTGACTGCTATCTACAGGATATAGTGCTGCTAGGAATCGAAGTCGTTTTCATCGAGTCAAATATATTCTCTTAGACATTCAAATCGTAACTATCGAAAATGGTGGCTTCGATCGAGAGTTCATAAGAGTATCTTTGATTACCTTGGTATAGGAAATATGAAACTGCCATTCCTTGGCAATACGACTAAACACTGGGGTAAAGCATACACGATAGGTTTAGACGACTATCACCTTCCCCACAAATACTGAGATCACTTTTTCCCCGGCGACAGGCCGACATGGAAAACACACAGTCCCTATCAGGACGAAGCCAAATCACACCACACTCTAGCGACACATCCGCCGAATAGCCTTCGACCTCTCTAGAGACAACAGAACATATAGTTCGACTTAGATATGTAAAGATATACAGATATAAGACAGACTCGTCCTACTCAGACAAACAATACACATAAATTCAGGCCATAGATATTCTGAAGCAAGAACAATCTATTATTACCCAAACAACGAATAAATCGCAGTAAAATGGATTTATCCGCGGAGTTTGATCGAAAGAGCCGACACAACTTTCAAGGGAAGTAACTCAATAATGACTTTCCCTTAAGCACTAAAAAATTACCTATGTATAATATTGTAAGATATCAAAGACTGCACGTAACACGGTGCGAAATTTTCTTCAAGAAATAAAAGGTGGAAGTTTCTTTGAAGTAAATGATTTAAATGTTAAGACAGAAAATGGACACTGTGTTAAGATACAAGTGTATAAAACGGAAGGAACTACCAACAGTGAGATTAAAAATGGAGCGGAGATCAATTGCATAAGAGAGAGACCAAGGTTGAACTTGAAGAGAAAACTTGATGATAATAAGATTAAAGTAGAAAACAAAACAAACACAGTTGCAACGCAGACAGAAAGGAAGGACTTAGTGTCTGATCTTATTAATAAACAGAATAACAAAAGATGTAAACATAACGCAGAAAAGCAAGAAAAGAGAGCAACCCTTGTAACGACACCAGATATCGATAGTGAAGAAAGGAATCCAGAAGGTCATTCGTTGATGGAAAACCCTTTTAGTAATCTAAATACTAGAGTAGGAATGGAAACGGGTAGGAACAAGACAAAAACAAATTCTGAAACAGAAAAGAGAAAGGAAAATATAGAGCACCAGATTAGTGATAGGGAGATCGATGGAAGAAGAGGTAAATCGATTATGATGAGGTATACGGAATTGTCAAAAGATGGGGGAGAAGGACTAGCAGATCTAGACGATTGGGAGAGTGAGGATGATATTCCGTTGATGGAATATAAGAGGAGATTTCTGACCGACGATTGGGAGAGTGAGGATGATATTCCGTTGATGGAATATAAGAGGAGATTTCTGACAGATAAGGAAGAGAAGAATGAGGACACGGAACTAGAAGGGACCACAGTTAACCAGAAACGACGGGGAGATCCGCAGGAATTGGTGGATCAGGCAGAAAGGACCTCAGAGACACAAGTAGTGATGGGTGTTACAGGTATCCGAAGGAATAATAACAACTCTGATGTATCGTCGGATGATTCATCAGATTATGAAAGACGTCTCCAAAGATTGAGAGATGAAAACCAGTCGGAGACGAGGCAAGAGAGGGAGAATAAGGTTAAAGGTGCCAAGATGTCCACAATGGAAGAGATAACTGCATTGTGTGCAAAGATCGAGAGGGAGATTGAAGAATGAGAAACGAGAAAGAACCGGATGGAAGTAGTTAGGCATACCAGGAAAACAAGCAGAAGTCGATGTAACAACGAAATTGAGAAGGAAGAAGTTAAGAGGAACTCAAGAAATAATAGTAGAAGAGAGGATGAGGAAGAGTTAGCAGCACATTGTGCCTATAACGACACAACAATTAGAGAGCGAAAAGTAGAGAAGAGAGTGCAGAGAGTTAACAGTGGTTCAGAGGAAAAGAAAATTATTAAGATGGCTAAGCCAAATGTACAGGAGATGAAGAAAGCAATAAAAGACGAATTGAAGGGAGCTAAACCCGACACCGTTGTACTAAAGTATGTACAGAGATTTCTGGAGAAAAGGTTTGATACAGACTTATCGGGAAGAAAAGAAGAAATTCGCAGCCTTATAATGAGAGTAATGGAGGAACTAAATTACTGGGGAATCAAAATAATGGAAAGAGACGTGTTCTCCGATTCGGAGTCAAGTTATTCAGACGGTGTATCGTCAGATGAAAAAGATAAATTAGAATTTACAGAGGATGAGGACGCGGAAGAAAATGCAAAATGGAGAAGTAAAGAGAGTCATATGGAGAAAGTAGGGCGTACGGAGAGGTGCGAAATGGTGGAAAAATTGAGAAAAGGAGTGGGAGAAGAGGTGAATGACACGAGTAAGAAAATGATTAAAGTGGATGAACCAAACATGGAGGAGTTGAAGAGGGTGATAGAGGTCATCATAAAACGGCCTGATTTTAACCTCTGTAGAACCGTGGTATGGAGATTGCTGGAGGAAAGGTATTATACACACTTTCCAGCCACAAGAGATGAAATAGACATGCTTCTGACGAAAATGTTAGATGACGAAAGGATTTTGAAACGACAGAGAAGAATAGAGCAAGCAAATTGTGAACGAAGTCAGAAGAGAAATAAAGGGAAGACGCAATTATAGAAATTGCTAAACAGATTTCGTGGGAGAGACATAGGGACAAGGAGGCTACTATAGCGAAAATAGTGGAGGTTATGAGTAAGAGAAGTAGAGAAGCTGTATTGATGAAAATGTTGAAAATAATGAATATTTAAAGTAGGGTAAAAGGGTCATGAGAAAATGACGAGAATATATAGTGTGAAGAAGAAGAGGTCATAGGAGATGGCGAAAGTAAGAGGGGGTTGAGAGATCAGACGAAAATGTCTGAAGGGCCATGAGAGATGGCGTGTATAAAAGAATGGTTAAGATAACCATGAGTAAACGGGGAAGTCACAGAGGAGTGACGAACCTAGAGAGTAGGGTAAAAGGTGAGAAATAGTTCCAGTGAGGGAACGAGATTAGGGGGTAGTGTGGAGCACAGGGTTGTTGCGGCGATTGCTGTAGCCTTTTGGAGACTTATGAGGAGATAGGCTTCCCCGAAATTCAGAGAGTAAAGTAGAATAGTGAGAGGAAAATAGGGAACGAAATGAGATACAAGGCAGGATTAAAAGAAAGAGAATTGAGAGAATCTTTGAGGACTGCTTATGGCAGTTATAAGTACAGAATGGGGGCGATGACTAATTCTTGTATAAGGGCATAAAGAGTCCAAACGGACCTATGCGTGAGCTGAATTGGGGGAAAACGATAATGCCCATACAGCGGAGCAGGGGGTGAGAACATAGATGCAGTGGGAGAAATGACAGGAGGTTGACTATAGAGGTAAGGAGCGAGACGAGAAAGAGGACTTGAGTGTTGTGTCATTAGTAGAAATACAAGTCGTTAGGAAAAACGAGAAAAAGTTGAAAGGCTGAATTGCAGTCGTGGCGAGAAACGAGAGTAAGGTGAGGGCTGAACCATAGTTGAGTGTTGATTGTGGTATATAATTTAAGAAGGTAAAACTTGTTAAAGTTGTAGGTTTAATTGATAATTAAGAAGTTAATCATGTTATTACTTAAGTATTAGAATTTGTTCACGTTAGTTAGTATTGGGTGATTTGGGAAAAGGGAAAGTTATGGATCAGTGGGAGATAGGACCAGAGGAATGATGCTTTAGACATCATTTTTTCTTTGAGGGACCCTGGGGTGAATATGTCACAGGAGCCGTGACATACAGACAAAATGACGTAATAAAAAGGAATAGTGGACCGACTATAAGGAGAAGAAAAAGGTACTCTCGATACGGATGACAGAAAAGAAAAGACATTCGAGAGACCGCCACGTCATACAAAAAACGATGACGACACAGTTGGTTACAAGATGTCCCCTGAACCAGAAGGGCGCTCCATTTCACCCCAAGGAGAAAAGATCAAGAATAATGAAAGAACTGAGAAGAAAGAACTAGATGCAAATCAACTCTGTATTAGCGGCTTGTTCACGAATGAAATAACCCATCTTTTAACAATTGGTAAGTGCGTTTAATGGTCGAAGAGCGTCTGTGTAGAAGGAAGGAGCAGTTAAAATGACCTGTGGGTCAAACATTACTCATTTAGTCGTTCCCCTTCTACCGTGAGGTGTAGAGGTTTGGAAGAGAGAGCGCCAGACTATTCTATCAGCTGTCTTCTTCCTGGCCTGGTTCCATTCTAGTCCTCGGTCCTTCAAAGATTGTCTAATGTTGTCCTCCCAGCGGACTCTGGGTCGTCCTGGAGGTCTGGATCCCTGGTTCTTTGTTTCCCATGCTTGTCGTGGTAGCCGATCTTCTCCCATTCTGCAGACATGGCCAAACCATCTTAGTTGGGAACTGTTCTATTTGGGTCTGCAGCGGGTGGGATTTTAGGCCTTGACGTATCGTCTGGTTGCGGACCATGTCTCTTCTTGTTACTTCAACCACCTTCCTCAGATACCTCATTTCTGAGGTTTGGGTCTGGCTTTTGTGGGTTGTAGTCATTGCCCATGATTCGCATCCATATGTCAAGACTGGGACATAGGTGGAGCGGTATACAGCTATCTTCGTTTTCTTACCAACCTCTTTCTTGCTGAGGAATCCTCGATTTATGGCCTGATAAAGTCTCCCAGCCGCTGCTTTTCGAGTGGCCAACTTTTCTTTGATGCCCCCCTTTCGGTCTATAATAAGTGGGTCAAACCAAGGGTTTAAATCGTACGTTGTCCAGAGGAATCTCGGGGAAAGGAGAACCCTGTGAATTGAATGACTGTCAAGGAAGGGAAAAAGAATATATCAGAATTTCGAAGCCACCTAAATTATATAGCTGGAGCTAAATAAAAGAACTATAAACTTTTCAAGTGACTGTGTCTTATTGTGTACCTCCAAGTGGGGTAGTGAATTTGCTTAACTGTTATATAAGTTAAAGTTGGAAAGATTGGTTTCACCACTCACCCACCACAACATCAGACCACCACTATCACAACAGACCACTATACGATCACACACCCAAACCACGGGCCAACAAAGGAGGCAGTTACCTAAAGACAGTGAATATTGTCGGGCGCTGCGATAGATGATGACGGCAACATGTGACAGGTGATTCTGAACTTGGTGAGATACTGCGGCCTATGTAAAGATCACTCTGGGATTGCTACAGACTTTTATTGATCACGCTGTGACACAACAACAAAAACGAGAACAAAGATAGAGTTATACAGGTGTTGCAGTTTCCGGTAATAATTTAATACTCTACGTGATGTATATCTTTTTCCTGTTGTAAACGTAAATAACCTTTGGACTCCAGAGTTTGTGTGGGCAACAGAGTGTTAATATTGACATGAGAGAGACCAAAAAACAAAAATGTAGATTAATAAACCGTACTGGTGATTACAATTATATTTTTTAAAATAAAATAAAGCAGTAAGTTATCACCATCTCGACAACAGTCCGACGAGATCATGTGTGGGTGTGTATGTATGGACCAGTTTTGGACCCTGAAAATGCCAACAGCAAATCCTGATGTCCAAGCCACGCATAAAGTACAACTATAGGCACACCAGTATTGCGCACCAGATAATCGGTCACGTCTGCTAGTGTTATGCAGGTCTTTCAATCCTTTGTGATGGAGTCAACTCAAATTCTTTATTTCAGTCAATTTTTTCGCCCATACAGTAATACAAACTGATGGCAGAAGATAAAAATATAATGTTACAGAATATCTTAAATATTACCCATGCCGCGCAAGGTGAACATATAAAAACATAATAATCGCTCTTTTCTAACGGCAACTGACCTCTCCGGACAATTTGTTCTGGTTGCTTCTTCCCTAGATTACGCTGCTGGGACAATTTGTCGTTAATCGTCTTCTCTATCAATTCCTTCTATGTTCCTCCTCCCCCCCTCCCCCCCCCCCCCCCCCCCGCTGTCAGAGTCTCATATGTATCTTCATTTGCATATTTATCAAGAGCTCCAGCCTTAGTATCTTATAAGCGCAGACGATGCCATACTCTCTATACGATCTTCTCTTGAGCCGAAGTGATTTCGTTCAAACAAATTTATCCCCAGACATTTCTAGACGCCCAAGCGCTATACTGCACCTCAACACAGTCTTTCATACAATATTTTATTAATGCATTAACTGTCACAATAAATCCTTAGGGGAGCTGCCCACAAACATTGAGAAACTCAGAGAATAGTGCTGGCGGAGACGTCATGCGTCAGACAAACCAAGAATTATGAGCGGACAATGCAGACTACGGGCGGCAACATCTTCTTTATCTTTCCGTCTGTGGCGTAATAGGCGTTCAGTTAGTTGATGCCATGCCCGTCTGTGGCGTAATAGGCGTTCAGTTAGTTGATGCCAATCCCGTCTGTTTTGAGCCAACTGCTCGAGCTTTTTCCGTGTCTTCTTTTTTGTTTCACTTCAGTCACCGGTTCTGTTCTCTCTGCGTGTATTTATCTAATGATATTAGATGGTTTCTTCAATGTGTGTGTCCACATCATACGCCAACGTTTTTTGTTTCACGTCAGTCACCGGTTCTGTTCTCTCTGTGTGTATTATCTAATGATTGTCGTAAATTTTATCTGAGAGAGTTCTGATGGATATTGGTCCCTTTAGAGTGTAGAATGATAGTGAAGGCTCTGTGAGAATAAGGATTTAGGAAAGTGAGGTAGTAGATTCACAAGTGCTGGGAAGAGTAAGGACAGTCTTGTTTTACGACAATATTTGTCTCTCAAAACTACTCCTACCACCCTTCTGAACAAACAATTGTTTGTCAGTTCCAGTCACTCAGGCGCACACACCGATTTGGTGATTCTGACGGTCAACGTACATGAATACCGACTACAATAACAAATATGAGGAATGTTTGATTTGGGCCAGCCGACTCAAATGCTAATAAAGTTTTTTAATACTTTTATTATCATAAAATCAAGTCACAAATAATTATCAATTTACATAAAGAAATCAAAGGTTACATAATACATGAATGACGGGGGGGAAGGGTTTTTGAGGAGAAGTATCCAATACACCTTTCCCGCTTGTATTTACTAACAGAAAAGACCCGGTCCCAAAGACAGGAAGGGGGGGGGGGGGGATGATCAGAGATAGGCAATTTAACCCAACGGTAAATTTATTACTCTGAGACAAGGGGGTTACAGTAATAAGGGGTAGAAGAAAAGCTAGGGTTTTCAAATGTTTCCCTTTACAAAAAAACCAAACAGATGTTTAGGAGGGGACAGTGAACAAATTAAGAAAATCCCACTTAACGAATTAATTCAAGGAATACATAAAAAAAGGAGTTTTCCAGGTAACTAATAAAATGGGTGCAGAATAAATCTCCTTTCATTCATGCACGCTCGGATGGCCACCACTTACAGGTACTCACACACACTTACCGATTTCGTAATCAGGCACTCCGTGGAAATTATACAGAAACAGCACTAAACATCTGACCTAGGTAAAATGTTTGTCTCCGGTGTACAGCCCCAGATTTAGCGGGTGAACAAGGTTATAGAGGGTCCCGAAATCGCTGGACTTTGGAGTTTAATGTACTGTTTATGTGTTTATGTAAAACGTTCCAAGGAAAGGCACGGTCGTAGGCACAGGTGGTGATACTAGTGGGGTCACTTAGATTCGCCGCTGGTGGTAAAACTTAGGCGCACTGTCACAGGCGAGGCGCTGAGGTATATTTTCTTCAGGGGGTGGTAAAATCCAATGAATATGCTTGACAGACAGTGTCAGGTAAATCTATGTTCTTCTCCACAAATAGAGCAGTGAATAAACTATTGCTGCTGGCAGAAGTTTTTTCTTCCAGGTTTTAACTTTAAAACGACTTCATGAAGTGGGATTTTAAAACAGTCTTTGGGTTTGCTTTATTTCTGTAGACTTCAGATAGCGGAATCCCAACAGGATCGTCACAAAGATTAAATTTTAAATATGTTCATAAGTCACTGGAGTTATCAAACTGAGTTGGCAGGGCTCAGTGTATAATTAATTAATTGCTGGGATGCAAGGTCGAAAGATCAATTCTGTATAGAAGATAAAACATGAAATGCAATAAAATCATATTAAGATCTAACGCACGATACATTTACAGTTAGACTATTTTCTGCATTCGCGTCTTTAATTAATAAATCAAGAAAAAACTCTCCGTGAGGTTAATAGTTAAAAGCACATCCATTTATACAGAACTAAACTGTATTAAAGTTATAATTCCCTTAATCGGCTGCAAAATTAATTTACGCGGCTATTGTATTAGGAAATAAACTTATAGATGTAACATTTAGTTTGCACTAGAACTTTGAAAATGGGTTTATTTAATAAGTTTAAATTTACACCACAAACCAGTGAAATAAAAATGAAATAACTAGACCACTGATCACTCGAAGCTAGAGTATAAATTACCGTCTGCACAGAAAAAGAATTCACTCCAATAGCAGGAATTTAACTGTATGCTAGTAAATCTTAGAATTCTGTCAGAACGAATGATGAAATGCAGTTTTCGGAGTTCTGCATATATACTATTAGGAATGACAATTGAATGGGTCGTGTGAAAATTTCGCGCCTCTTCAGATCCCAGAGCAAGTAGAAGTTATTTAGCCACCATGCTAACCGCGATGGCCCGACTGGCTTCCGATCTTCGTTCGTCTCAGGCTGCTCGCACGAGGATGTGAAATCTCTACGAGAAACTAGCCTCACTCGCTTTGAGTTCCCTGATTCCTCAGATCGTATCGCTTTAATGTTGGATTCTGAAGACCAACCTTCCTTTGATGGGACCGCTTTCCCGATACGCTATTCGTGTCCATCTTGCGAGCGGTTTAACGGTTCGCAGGAAGATGTGAAATTCTTGTGAAACGCTGCTCCGTCTACTTCTGAGAGCCTCCAGTGTCTCAGATCTCCAGCGCGGCTTCGTTTCAGACTGATGAAAAGTTACAACAAATGTTCAGGGGTTCTAATGTTATGAAAAGCTAAAGTCCCTTTAATCATCCATCAAATCAGGGAAAATTCACTTGACAAACTAGACGTACGTCACAATCGTCCCCACTTTTAGACATGAAACCATTTTTCATGTTTCCTTCTTGACAATGGAGGTGACCTGATTGGTGACTTTAGGATGAGTGGTATCTTCAGTTTGCTCTTCTTCCTCTGTAGACCAGTTTCTACTCAAGAAGTCAGCTCCTACATTCTGTTTTCCTGGAATATATTCCACTTTGAAGGAATAAACGCTCAATAATAAGGCCCAGCGCATAATCCTTGCGTTGAATTCCTTATTGGCACCAAGGAAAGCTAATGGAGCATGGTCGGTTTGTACTGTGAAAGAAGTACCATACAGGAACTCATGATGGCGTCTGATACCATGAATCAGAGGGAGACATTCTCTTTCAACGACACTGTAGTTGCGTTCAGCCTTGTTCAGTTTTCGACTGCCGTAAGCTACTGGGAATAGCATATTCGGGTCACTGTCCTCGGCTTGCAACAATGTTGACCCGATGCCCTGACCTGACGCGTCAACTCTCAGTACGAAAGGCTTCTTAAGGTCAGGTAACCTTAGGATGGGGTATGCAGCCAGCTGTCCTTTTAAAGTGCTGTACGCGTGTTCGCACTTTTGATCCCACATGACCTTATCAGGACAACCTTTCTTGGTGAGGTCAGTCAGAGGTGCTGTCAGTCCATTGAAGTTCTCGATGTATTTCTGATAATATGCACATAGTGATAGAAATGACCTGATGTCTTTCTTTGTTCGGGGTCTTTTTGCTGCAACTATTTTCTCCACGTTTTTCTTAACAGGCCAACTACAGCCGTGAGAAATAGTATGCCCCAGGAAGTCAAGCTTTTCAAACCCGATGAGACATTTGCTAGGTCTGGCTGTGAGACCAGTTTCCTGTAGTCTCCTGAGGAGCATAGCAACCGTAGCAATATGTTCGTCGTAGGTTTCCGATGCAATTAATATGTCACCAATGAAATTATGGATGTGGGGACTTTGCAAGGGTTCTAAAAGCTTTCTCATCATCCTGGTAAACACTCCTGGTGCGTTATGTAATCCGAACGGCATCACATTAAATGTGTAATGTCCTTCACTAGTGCTGAAAGCTAGCAAAGGTTTAACTTCCTCCTTGACTGGTATTTGATAGTAGCCTTTACTGAGGTCAATCTTGGAGAAAATTGTTGCCTTCTGAGCTTGGTGAACAACTCAGAAACAGTTTGGAGCGGTTCGGGCTGGAATTCCGTTACAGCGTTTAGCAACCGGTAATCAATACACAGCCGAACTTCCTTATTGGGCTTCTGCAATAGCACTACACTCGAACTGTAAGGAGATGTAGACTCGCTGATAATTTCTGCCTGACGCAGCTTGTTTATTTCTCCGCGAAGTGCATCAGCTTTGGCGTACTGAATGGGGTACACTCTGGTTCGAACAGGGGTCTCGTTTGTTAATTTCATGTCAAATTCGATGAGATTTGTTCGACCAGGTACATCCGTTAGGACTGCACTGTACTGCTTTAGTAGCGCCCTGGTTTCTGTTTGTTGTTCTACTGAGAGATTGTCGCCGAACTTGACATCTTTAAAGAATTCTGTGGGTTGCAGTGGATACTTCATGCAACGATCATCATCTTCCTCGTCTTCCGTTGCTATGGCGACAGCCAGGAGATGCTCGGAGGATGGCACCGGTCTTTCCAAATATTTCTTAAGCAGATTTATGTGGAAGACCTTCTCCTTTCCTTTAATGGAGATCTTGTAATTAGTACGTGAGATCTTTTTAAGGACGGTAAACGGCCCTTGCCATCCGATGCGAAGTTTATTGCTTCCGGTTGGAAGTAGCAACAAAACTTTCTCCCCTGGTTGTAGTTCTCTCTCTTTTGCAGCTTTGTTGTATCTTTTAGCATGTTTAGCGCGGGCTTTCTTAAGGTTGGTCGTAGCTAGATCCCATCCTAGATTTAACCTTTCCTTGAGCTCAGATACATATTTGCTTGCAGAGACGACTGTCTCGTCAGCCTTTTGGTCTGTCAGGGACCAAAGTAAGGCTTCTAGTGGCCCCTTTATAGGTCTGCCAAATAAAATTGTAGCAGGCGGGAATCCCGTAGACGCTTGGGGAACCTCTCGGTAGGCGAATAAGGCAGACGATATACATAGGTCCCAGTCTTCCGGTTTCTCCTGACCCAGCTTACGTAACATGGTGGTGAGGCTGCCATTAAAACGTTCCACGAGCTCATTTCCGGCCGGATGGTAGGGACTTGTGTGGATATGTTTGGCCCTCAAGATCTTAAAGATCTCCTCCATTAACAGGCTACGGAATTGGGATCCATTGTCCGTCAAAACTTGTTGAGGGAATCCCAACCGTGTAAAGATTTGCACGAGGGCTTCTGCGACATGCTTGGAATCTGTGCATGTTAGCGGTACAGCTTCGGCCCACATTGTGCAAGTGTCGACTAAGGTCAGGATGAACCTGTTCTTTCTTTTTGTCCTTTCCAGGGGTCAAATGATGTCGACAGCAACCCGTTCAAATGGAGTCCCCACAATTGGGATTTACCCCATGGGTACGGGGGGTGTCAAGTGCTTGGGTGCTACCCGTTGGCACTGGGCGCAGGATTTCACATACCTGATAATGTCAGAGTTCATTCCTGGCCACCAATAGTGGGTTTTTATTCGCTGAATAGTGGCGTTTTGTCCCATATGTCCGTTAAAGGGAAGAGAGTGCCCCATTTCTAAGATCTGGCTTCTGTACTGCGTCGGTACTAGGAGCTGGTTATTCCCCGTGTCCGGGTTGCCCGTTCTACTATACAATACGCCATCCTTAGAAAAGATGTCTCCGTTGTGTCTGGGGTCCTTATCCATGGGCAGTTTTCTAAAGCAGAGCTCCAGAGTAGGGTCCTCTTGTTGCGCCTCCTTCAGTTCATTCGGCAACAAATTTGGCGCAGGTTCCCTCTCCTTCTTGGCTTGCCCTCTTGTGGTTACCGCTGCCACAATCGACTCCTTTGTTCTCCCAATAAACACATATCTACATCCCAGGATAACTGGGTAGATGGGATCATCCATAATGGCCGCTTTAATGACGCCTCTGACAAAATCAGAGTGTATTTCTACCAGTGCGATAGGAAGCGTCCTGGGTGCATCACTCTTGAAAACTCCACTAAGTTTGACGGTTTCCTCTGTCTCCTGACCTGGTTTGACTAGGTGCCTAGCGACAATACAACTAAAGTTTAGTCCAGTGTCATTCAAAAGTACAGTTCCTCGCGTTGAGGGTCGGTCCCCCTCAGGTTGAGAATCACTGACATTGACTCTACCTTTCGAGGCTGTATGCAAACATCCGATGCGGTTAGGACCGGTTTGTTTGCCCTGATCAGACGTTCCTGGTGTAGGGGTCTTCCCTTTTCCTTGACCTTGCTGGCCGCGCTGCCACGTAGGCTTGGTAGGTTGATCAGAAGTATTATTTGGGGGGTATCGGGTTTTGTAGAATTTCGATTTTTCCTGGGGAGGTCTCTGGTTATTATTATCTCGTTGGTTATAATTCTGAGAGGAATTTGAGGAATAGGATGACTGCTCTAGATTTTGTTTACGAGATGGCTCATCTGTGGGTTTACGTTTAGTGCTGGGAAGTTCGGCCATTGCATTGGTTTAGCGTTCTGCCTTATTGAGGATGTCCTCAAGCCTGACTGCGCCCTGTTCAGCCAAAAATCTACGGGTTTCGTTTGACAAAGTAGACTTTATCTGTTCCACAAGAACAAGTTCAAGTAGTCCCTCATATGTAAGAGGTAGGTCAGATAATTCAATGCACTTTGTCAAATAGCCCGTGAGACGTGAAGAGAACTGCGGAAATGTTTCCGTGCTCTCTTTCCGGCTGTTTCTGAACATTTGCAGAAATTTTCGGGCGGTCATCTCAAACCGTTCTAGCAAGGCCTTCTTCAGCATGTCGTAATCATGTTGGTTGGTTCCCAGCTTTGTGTACACGTCATACGCATTACCTTTCAACGCAGTTGAGAGTTTAAGTGCCCAACGGGAACTCTCTAACCCATACAGATTTGCCAGCCTCTCGAATTTCCCTAGGAAGGTGTCTATTTTTTCATTGGGGCTGGGAAAAGACTCTAAAGCAAAAGACATCGCCGTTAATTGGGCAGATTGAGTGCTGGAGAGATCCATTGACTGAGACTGGGGCGAAGACGGCTCTCCGTTATTCAAAGTAGAGGCGCCCCGACTCTCTAAAGCCTTAAGTTCTAGTTCGTGCTGTCTTTCCCTGTCTCTCTCTCTCTCTTTCCCTGTGAGCTTCTATCTCTGCCGAAATTTTCTTCTGCTCCAATTGACGATCGTCCGCTTCTTTCTTCCTAGCTTCTGCCCTCTCTTCCGCTTCTTTCTTCTCTACTCTATCCTGTGCTTCTTTCCTCTCTCCTCTCTCTTGCTCCGCGTCATACCTTTCAAGTTCCCTGTTGACAAACAGGTTCGCGGCTTCTCCTTCTAATCCTGAGTCCTTCGCCTCCTGTCTCAAAATGGATCTTATCCTAATTCTCTCTGCCATGCCAACGAACTGGTTGCTTCTAAGACTAGAGAATATTAAGAAGAAACGAGAAGGGGAAGAAACTCGGAACCGCTACGAGAAAAACCAAAGTAAAAAAAAAATTTTTAAGTTACCTCCTACCTCGTAATGTGTTAACTTATCGCTGCTGTTTTCTGGCAATTAAGGCTCTAAACGCAAGCGACTAATGCCACTAAAATGGTAAGTTACACTGGAAAAAATTTATTTTTACTAAAAGTAGAGAAAAATTTATGAAAAACAATTTAAAGGAAAAAAAAATTTCCTGAAAATTTTAATTCTCCACTAACCGAACTCCGCCCTTCTGAAGTCAATTAAAGAGTAGAGACGATGTTAACTAGATTTTTTTTAAATTTAGAACAAGCGTCTTTAGGTTTGCTCAGCTCTTCTAACTTCAAAAACCTTTTGTGACTGAAGACAATCACGCAAACCCAGCAATTATATAACAAAATTTCAATTTTCTCTACCAGAGAATACAAAGGTGACAAATATTTTATTATCACTAACTTCCTGCTCCTGTGGAAAAAAACAAACCTATAATAATTATTGTGTGGTCGGCCAAAATACTAAAAGGCTTTGTCTAGGGGAAGTAATTACTTTTTTTAAGATTATACCCTACTTCACAAAGACAATCAACCACGCTCTATTTAAACTAGGCTCAGAATCCGGGACGAGCTAACCATTTATTGTCGTAAATTTTATCTGAGAGAGTTCTGATGGATATTGGTCCCTTTAGAGTGTAGAATGATAGTGAAGGCTCTGTGAGAATAAGGATTTAGGAAAGTGAGGTAGTAGATTCACAAGTGCTGGGAAGAGTAAGGACAGTCTTGTTTTACGACAATATTTGTCTCTCAAAGCTACTCCTACCACCCTTCTGAACAAACAATTGTTTGTCAGTTCCAGTCACTCAGGCGCACACACCGATTTGGTGATTCTGACGCTCAACGTACATGAATACCGACTACAATAACAAATATGAGGAATGTTTGATTTGGGCCAGCCGACACAAATGCTAATAAAGTTTTTTAATACTTGTATTATCATAAAATCAAGTCACAAATAATTATCAATTTACATGAAGAAATCAAAGGTTACAAAATACACAAATGACAGGGAGGGAGAGGTTTTTGAGGAGAAGTATCCAATACACCTTTCCCGCTTGTATTTACTAACAGAAAAGACCCGGTGCCAAAGACAGGAGGGGGGGGGGGAGTGATGATCAGAGATAGGCAATTTAACCCAACGGTAAATTTATTACTCTGAGACAAGGGGGTTACAGTAATAAGGGGTAGAAGACAAGCTAGGGTTTTCAAATGTTTCCCTTTACAAAAAAAACCAAACAGATGTTTAGGAGGGGACAGTGAACAAATTAAGAAAATCCCACTTAACGAATTAATTCAAGGAATACATAAAAAAGGAGGTTTCCAGGTAACTAATAAAATGGGTGCAGAATAAATCTCCTTTCATTCATGCACGCTCGGATGGCCACCACTTACAGGTACTCACACACACTTACCGATTTCGTAATCAGGCACTCCGTGGAAATTATACAGAAACAGCACTAAACATCTGACCTAGGTAAAATGTTTGTCTCCGGTGTACAGCCCCAGATTTAGCGGGTGAACAAGGTTATAGAGGGTCCCGAAATCGCTGGACGTTGGAGTTTAATGTACTGTTTATGTGTTTATGTAAAACGTTCCAAGGAAAGGCACGGTGATACTAGTGGGGTCACTTAGATTCGCCGCTGGTGGTAAAACTTAGGCGCACTGTCACAGGCGAGGCACTGAGGTATATTTTCTTCAGGGGTGGTAAAATCCAATGAATATGCTTGACAGACAGTGTCAGGTAAATCTATGTTCTTCTCCACAAATAGAGCAGTGAATAAACTATTGCTGCTGGCAGAAGTTTTTTCTTCCAGGTTTTAACTTTAAAACGACTTTTTGAAGTGGGATTTTAAAACAGTCTTTGGGTTTGCTTTATTTCTGTAGACTTCAGATAGCGGAATCCCAACAGGATCGTCACAAAGATTAAATTTTAAATATGTTCATAAGTCACTGGAGTTATCAAACTGAGTTGGCAGGGCTCAGTGTATAATTAATTAATTGCTGGGATGCAAGGTCGAAAGATCAATTCTGTATAGAAGATAAAACATGAAATGCAATAAAATCATATTAAGATCTAACGCACGATACATTTACAGTTAGACTATTTTCTGCATTCGCGTCTTTAATTAATAAATCAAGAAAAAACTCTCCGTGAGGTTAATAGTTAAAAGCACATCTATTTATACAGAACTAAACTGTATTAAAGTTATAATTCCCTTAATCGGCTGCAAAATTAAATTTACGCGGCTATTGTATTAGGAAATAAACTTATAGATGTAACATTTAGTTTGCACTAGAACTTTGAAAATGGGTTTATTTAATAAGTTTAAATTTACACCACAATCCAGTAAAATAAAAATGAAATAACTAGACCACTGATCACTCGAAGCTAGAGTATAAATTACCGTCTGCACAGAAAAAGAATTCACTCCAATAGCCAGGAATTTAACTATATGCTAGTAAATCTTAGAATTCTGTCAGAACGAATGATGAAATGCAGTTTTCGGAGTTCTGCATATATACTATTAGGAATGACAATTGAATGGGTCGTGTGAAAATTTTTAACGGTTCGCAGGAAGATGTGAAATTCTTGTGAAACGCTGCTCCGTCTACTTCTGAGAGCCTTCTCTCTGTGTGTATTATCTAATGATGTTAGATAGTTTCTTCAATGTCTGTGTCCAAATCATACGCCAACGTTTTTTGTTTCACGTCAGTCACCGGTTCTGTTCTCTCTGTGTGTATTATCTAATGATGTTAGATGGTTTCTTCAATGTGTGTGTCCACATCATACGCCAACGTTTTTTGTTTCACGTCAGTCACCGGTTCTGTTCTCTCTGTGTGTATTATCTAATGCTGTTAGATGGTTTCTTCAATGTGTGTGTCCAAATCATACGCCAACGTTTTTTGTTTCACGTCAGTCACCGGTTCTGTTCTCTCTGTGTGTATTATCTAATGATGTTAGGTGGTTTCTTCAATGTGTGTGTCCACATCATACGCCAACGTTTTTTGTTTCACGTCAGTCACCGGTTCTGTTCTCTCTGTGTGTATTATCTAATGCTGTTAGATGGTTTCTTCAATGTCTGTGTCCACATCATACGACAATGTTTTTTGTTTCACGTCAGTCACCGGTTCTGTTCTCTCTGTGTGTATTATCTAATGATGTTAGATGGTTTCTTCAATGTGTGTGTCCACATCATACGCCAACGTTTTTTGTTTCACGTCAGTCACTGGTTCTTTTCTCTCTGTGTGTATTATCTAATGATGTTAGATGGTTTCTTCAACGTCTTTGTCCAAATCATACGCCAACGTTTTTTGTTTCACGTCAGTCACCGCTTCTGTTCTCTCTGTGTGTATTATCTAATGATGTTAGATGGCTTCTTCAATGTGTGTGTCCACATCATACTCCAACGTTTTTTGTTTCACGTCAGTCACCGGTTCTGTTCTCTCTGTGTGTATTATCTAATGCTGTTAGATGGTTTCTTCAATGTGTGTGTCCAAATCATACGCCAACGTTTTTTGTTTCACGTCAGTCACCGGTTCTGTTCTCTCTGTGTGTATTATCTAATGATGTTAGATGGTTTCTTCAATGTGTGTGTCCACATCATACGCCAACGTTTTTTATTTCACGTCAGTCACCGGTTCTGTTCTCTCTGTGTGTATTATCTAATGATGTAGATGGTTTCTTCAATGTGTGTGTCCACATCATACGCCAACGTTTTTTGTTTCACGTCAGTCACCGGTTCTGTTCTCTCTGTGTGTATTATCTAATGCTGTTAGATGGTTTCTTCAATGTGTGTGTCCAAATCATACGCCAACGTTTTTTTGTTTCACGTCAGTCGCCGGTTCTGTTCTCTCTGTGTGTATTATCTAATGATATTAGATGGTTTCTTCAATGTGTGTGTCCACATCATACGCAAACGTTTTTTGTTTCACGTCTTGGTCCACTTTTGTTTTGTTTATTCTTTTTTTTTTTAAATTTCCATCAATTCCACACTGACGATTATGTCACGCCAGTTATAAATACCATATTTCAAAGCCCATAAATACGTAGTTCTGGTTTTTGTTGTTCATCACGTTTAAAAACCAAACAAAAGGATTGCTTTGAGTGAAAATTTGCATACTTCTGTGTTGAACGTGATTTCCATCTATTTCCACATACTGCCCAATGCCGTGAACTCCCTTTCATTTCGTCTGTGCCATTATTTTGATATTTCTTTTCAATCCTCAATTTCTGAACTTGTATCAGACAACGTCTTGTAAAACTACTTCTCCAAGCACAATCTAGTTATCATTTGTTGGTTTGTTCTCATGATCTTTGCGAATTTCTTCTTTCTTCTTCCTCGTTCGCCCTGAAAAGGACGGTGGTTGCGTTGTGTCTGTTTACGCCGTAGCTGTGATATCTGCACCTTTCGGTCGACACATCCGACTTCAGCACGGCATTTTTTAGGGACCGGGTTTGCCTTCCCATTTCGATCCGTACTCGCTCAGCCAGACTGCACTGCTGCAGACTGTTTCTAGGACCACCACGTGGAGGTGGAGTACGGTCTTGACCAGCTCTGGTTCGCTGGTCCTAATGCAAGCAGTCAAGCTATGGGTCGCTGACTGCATTCACTATTGCAGCATCTTTGGATTTCAGATCAACATTTTGTTACCACAATCAACATTTTGTTTTGCCATGAATTTGGTTTTGCTTATGGCATGGAAAAACCTGATCAAGATTATCCAGTTGTTTCGACTTAATTCTGTTTCTGGAGATTTGCGACGTTTTCACAGTCTAATCTATCAACAGTTTGGTTTGGTCTGGTTTGGTTTGGTTTGGTTTTAAGGGCGGAGGCCTTCCAGATAGGCCTACTCTTTACGATTTCCAACTGCCGTAGGATTTTTAACGTGCGCAACTTGCACACGGGACCCCCTATTTTTCGCCCTTATCCGAGAAGGCTATGCATCCGATCTTACTACCCAGGAGACCATGAGGGAGTATGACATCATTTGGACCACTGGTTCTGAAAAACAAATTCCCATAAATTATATTCCCTCTACTGGGAATCGAACCCGGTACCTTAAGAATTCGAGGCAGACGCCATACCTCTTAATGTATCTTGGCAGCTGTGTAGCTAGAGTGGCAGGATAAGACGGTTATATCAAAATAAGAATACAGAAGACAAGGCGGTTATATCAAAATAAGAATACAGAAGACAAAACGGTTATATCAAAATAAGAATACAGAAGACAAGGCGGTTATATCAAAATAAGAATACAGAAGACAAGACGGTTATATCAAAATAAGAATACAGAAGACAAAACGGTTATATCAAAATAAGAATACAGAAGACAAGGCGGTTATATCAAAATAAGAATACAGAAGACAAGGCGGTTATATCAAAATAAGAATACAGAAGACAAAACGGTTATATCAAAATAAGAATACAGAAGACAAGACGGTTATATCAAAATAAGAATACAGAAGACAAGGCGGTTATATCAAAATAAGAATACAGAAGACAAAACGGTTATATCAAAATAAGAATACAGAAGACAAGGCGGTTATATCAAAATAAGAATACAGAAGACAAGACGGTTATATCAAAATAAGAATACAGAAGACAAGACGGGCCTTTATTGCACTGGAAAATATATGGAACTCACACCACAACAAAAGAATAGCCAACTCTAATGTTATCCCAGTCCTATTTTAGAGCTCTGAAACATGGAAAACAACAAAACCGACAAGCAAGAGATTACAGGCTTTCAAAAATAGGTGATGGTTCAGAATAGAGGGATTACGATTGTATGACAGAATCACCAATGTAGAATTGAATCAGACAAATACATGTGAAACAGCAGGCTAAAACAAGGGCGTTGGTGTTTGAGGAAACCAGCTGAGAGCATTACGGTTTTACTTTGTCCCTACTGCGTCCTCACATTTGTACTTTCTCAGTTTAATTTTAAGATTATTTTTTTTTTTTTAATGTGAATCAGTGTTATGTGGTGCTAGCGTATGAATATTCTTGTTGTGTGGCCGGGTTGTCAAAACTAGAACTCTTGCTGCCAACGTCGGGGCTTCAATCTCATTTTGAGTACCCCTTCTGGTTTTTTTTTTTAAATCAATGTACAGCGAGAGCTATTCCAACAGTAAGGTCTGATTCGCCACACACAAAACGATGCATACGGGCCGCAACAGATTGGGATACCATCTATTACAGGGCTTTCCAGCGGAGCAGCAATGTTGGATACATGCTCTGTAAGGAGCTGACAAAAATGAGATGAACGATTGAACTGTTGGATATTATTTCAGCTTTCACTGTGCAGTGCACTGATATTAGTCATTTTTGTTCACGTCTTTTAAAATACTGCAGTTTTGACTCCTGCTGGTGATACGAGTAATACGCTTTGGGAAGCACTGGTGTGGGATGGGAAATAATGATCGTGTGCGTGAGTGAGTGTGTAAGAGTATGTTTTCAATGACTGTACAAAGACAAAAAGATAAGAAGGAAACTAAATTTTGGTAACAAGAGGTCAATGTTTATAAGACCGTTTATGAATATGCAACCACGACCCAGATTATAAATAATTTTTGAACATTTTAAATTCTAAAATTTCACACATTTACAGTAAATGAGAATGAGGACAATATATTTGGACATGCGCCCTAATATAACCGACAAGGTTGAACGGGATGCGCCTCGCCAAAACGAGGCAAAACTCTATTTTTTTTTTTTTTAAACAATTCTCAAACGTTTTCAGACTGTGGAATATTTGGCAATGCAAATTTCTGTTGCAGCACACCTGTGTTCTTAATGCTGGATTCTCGTGTAATTAACCGTAAATTTATAGTATTTTACAGTTTACGTTACACTGACTATATTCAAATTCTATTATAATAAATATTTTTCTAAAGTAAAGACATGACAAAAATGAAAAATTTTAGAGAGAGATTTTTAATGTTATTATGCAAGTGCCTTGTTTTCAATGTGAAACGTGAGCCTGCTTGGAGATCTTCTTTACTTGTGGAGGAATATTGGACATATTTTTTACTGTCAAAATCTGGCGGCACACCTCTGGCTCTCTCGTGGCACACCGTTTGAGAAACACTGGACTCTACTTCTTTATTTTCTTACTAGCGCCTGCAGTCAATGGCGTAATTAAAAAAAAGGGGGGTGGGCGACCAGGAAGAGGGTGCCATCGGACATTATTCTGATAGTACTTAATGTTGAAAATATACTTGTGTTGGTGTCGTTTTCATAGTGATGAATAGAAACGCGAATGGTTACAATGGAATAAATGTCAACAATGTCTTTCAAACGAAAAAACCAACAATGTATCTTGAATTGTGTGAACTGGTCAAGTATTGGCATCACACGAGTCGTTGATAACTTTACATAGATTTTATTCACCAGGACACGAAGTGGACAAGACGGACATCGTCACAGGCGCAAAGATCACACGACAACATATTGATTTATTACTGCTAAAGTTCCTGAAGATTCTCTTCTAGTAAAGACCTCTGTCCATAGACTAAGGATTACAAAACTGTTACCGTATAATATCCTTCTCAGTCACGACCGTTGACCTTCTTTCAAGGACGTCTATCATGGTAACGTATACATACTCTGGGGTGGAATCTTCCATATTACATTTGTTAAAATTCCCAGACGTTCTTCATACATAGCGGTCTACATCATATAATTTTCACACAAAGTCAATATACGATAATCCTAACAGTAAAGGCTTTCAGTTGGCTAACCTCTCTTTACATCCAAGCCACGACTTTGGCATTGAAGCATGTACGGCATATAAAACATGTGCGTAAGATAAACAATATAACTTCTTCTACTCGTAGGAATTCTCCGTCTACGATTCAAATCTTAAAGGCAAGCGACTCTGTAGATCCATTCTAGGAACATCTTAATTCCCGCTAGACTAGTATTAGAGCGGCCTTGTTCATACAGCATTAAAATAAGAAGTGGGACGATAACTCACGTGACATTCCTGATATTGGTTTCGACCTGAAGACCAATACAGATCACTAGAATAAATGGCTTCCTTAAAAATGCCATTGAATACGAAATATAAAATTACTATCATGGACACAAGACAGTTCCATGTTTCCACCTCAAAACATGACGTCACAAACTACTCAACTAGGTTACACGTGCGTCCAAAGCAACACTCACAGCTTTGTGCACGTCAGTGCGCGAACCAATCGAACGCACAAATAATATAACTACATAAAACTGGTGCGTACATTTGGCAGGACCGAAGACTACCCCCTTAGGTAATAAATGTACGTAACAGCTCCCTTATTACCTCCCCTTAAAAAAATTAATCCCATTAATTTTTTTCGAACTAATTACTCGAGAGAGGTGAGTCAAAACTACAACAAGATTTATGACATGCATAAAATTATCATATTAAGAAAAGAATGTTAACTTGAAATTAATATAACTAAATGACAGTATGCATTAAAGCACACATCCACCATCGACCTACTTTGGAACGATGTGGTAATATTCGAAGTAAAAAGAAGTTGAAAAAATGAAAATGAAGAATCAACAAAAAAGATGATAATAAAATTCAACTAAGTTTTCAACAAAATTTGAAACATATGATTTCAAAAATGAAAATGAACAGCAACACTGATGATAAGCAATGATAAGAAAATCAAAAGAACAGAAAATTTTTTTTAAAATACAACATGCAAAAATGAAGCAATGCATAATTAAACACTTTAAGAAGCAACGCACTTACTGATATCTAGCACTAGTAAGTTTGACTAGTTATCTAAAAGTAAAATATCATGTAGTGGGATACGTGACTACACGTATTGCGAGACACTAATAACGTTAGTAGATGTGTGATTTATAAACAATCAAATTGATTAAATTGAATTAATCTAATTCTAGTACTTAATTACACATAAATAAATAACTAGTAATTTATTCTAAGTAATTCTAATTTCAGTCATTGTGAATATTCGTTCAGAACTATTTAGAGTCAACAAGAATATGTTCCTAATGTTCCATGCACGAAATAAGTTTACGAACACGATATGTAGTGTAATATGTTCCATAACACTAATGAATGTCTGTTTGTTGCTTTTTACCAATGTTTCCATACTACAAAAAATGTTACTTTAATATCACTGTTCTCGTTCTAATAAAACGTTACTTCACAAGAAATAATGTTATAATCCATATGTAAGTATGTTCTGAAAGTTATATTTATACGAATACTGCAAAACTATACATAGTCTTCACAGATGTACAATTAATGACACTGTACAAAGTTATTCATGTTTCGGTGAGGACGTTTCTCCATCTAAAAGTGGTTTAGTTTCACCAAGTTCACTAGGGCATCTTGAAAGACAGTCTGCAAATACATTCTGTACTCCAGGAATAGCTCGTATCTCAAAATGGAACGGTTGAAGAGCTATAGCGTAACGCGCTGACTTTGATGACTTAACGTTTCCAGTATTCAATGCGGTAAGAGCTTTCTGGTCAGACTCCACCACAAAGTGTGATCCGAGGAGATAACGATCCAGTTTTGTGATTGACCAGACAAGAGCGAGAAGCTCTTTGTCTAGAACGGAGTACTTCATCTCGCTCGTCGTAAGCTTTCTGGATACGTACATAATTGGAAATAAGGTGCCTCCGTATTCCTGCATCAAAACTGCCGCGATAGCGTAGGAAGAAGCATCACTGCGAAGAACAAAGGTGAGATCTTTGTTAGGCAACCTTAAAAAAGGCTTATTTGAAAAAATTTGTTTTATATAGTCTAACGCCGTTTGGTGATCCTGCGACCACTTTATTACATTAGGTGTGCCCTTCTTCAGTAACGAAGAAAGAGGTGCAGTTATAGTAGACAAATGAGGGATGAATTTAGAATAGAACTGTATTAGTCCTAAGAGTGACCTCACTTGTTTTTTTGTCTTAGGTGCTGAGATGTTTAAAATTTTAGAGACGTTACTGTCTTCTGTATACATTAAACCGCGACCTATACGGTGACCAAGAAATGAGATGTCATGAAAACCGACAAAAGCCTTTGAAGGTTTCGCTGTTAAGTTATAATCCTGTAAGGTAGAAAGTAAAGATTTTAAACCCTGAATATGTTCATCCCAAGAGTCACTGAAAAGACAGATGTCATCTATATAAGTAATGACATCGGGACGATGAGACAATATGCGGCGCATCATGCGTACAAAGGTAGCTGGCGCATTCATTAACCCGAAAGGCATAAAATTATATTGAAAAAGACCCCGTGGCGTCGAGAAAGCGGTGAATGGCTTTGCTTTCGTAGTGAGTGGCACTTGCCAATAACCCTTTGAAAGGTCAAATTTCGAAAAGAATGTAGCATGAGATAATTTCTCTAATAAGTCGTCTAAAAGAGGTAATGGTTCCGCATCGAATTTTGTAACTTTGTTTAACTTCCTGTAATCTACGCAAAGACGTATATTGTTGTCTTTCTTCCTAATGATTACCATAGAAGAAGAATATGGTGATGAAGATGGTTCAATTATATTTAATTGGAGCATCTCATCCAATTCCTTATCAACCTTATCACGAAAGTGTAAAGGAATAGGATATGGGCGAACTCGAATCGGTGTATCGTCAGTCAAAATAATGTCATGTTGGATGACTGACGTATGACCTGGGATGTCGGTGAGGACATCCTCATAAGTGTGTAGAATATTAGAGACTTGCTGACGTTGATCATCAGTAAGAGTAGATGAGATAGTAACATCATTCCATTTCTCAGTGGAATGGAGTGGTACAACTGGTATTGGTAGTTGTACATCATCGAAAGAAGATTCCTCTTCTTGGATGACTGACAAACTAGAATAGTGTTGAATAGGTGGTGTAGGATCGTCAGTTGCCTGAAACACTGACTGTAGATAATCAGGACGTGAGTAATACTCCTTCAACATGTTATGTGGAAGGTTTTATGTTTGCCATTAACATCAACGATGTAGTCGACATCGGATATTCTTGAGATGATCCTGAAAGGACCTCTCCAGGTAATTAAAAGACGATTGTTATGCGTAGGGAGTAATACAAAAGCTTCATCACCAGGTATGAGCTGGCGAAGACGTCTATATTTGTTTGCAGATAGACGAGCTTTTTTTCTTTGGCATGTTCGGATGATGCAGTAGCTAGTCTACAAGCATCTATGATTTTCTTTCTAAGAGAGATCACATACTCATAAGAGGATTGAGTTTCCTCTTCAATATTCTCATCCACCAATAAGTCGTGGATTAACGACATCGGACCGCGTGGTTGCATGCCAAAAACAAGCTGGAACGGAGAAAACCCCGTTGCTTGATTTTGTACCTCGCGATACGCAAAGAGACAAGCGGGTAGGACCCGATCCCAGTCTTGGGGATGGTCTTGAGTCATCTTACCCAACAACTGCTTGAGTGTCCTATTGAGACGCTCAATTAACCCATTTGACATCGGATGATAAATAGAACTAAGAGATCTATCTATACCTAATGTCTTCATCACTTGAGACATGGATTCAGAAATGAACTGAACCCCATGATCCGACAAAATTTTCCGTGGAAAACCAATGCGTGAGAAGATTAACATCAATGCCTCTGCTACACTGGCAGATGAAGTGTTCTTGAGAGGGATGGCCTCAGGCCAACGAGTGCACATATCAATGCACGTAAGAATATGCGTATGCCCTCTAGCAGATGGAAGCATTGGACCAATAATGTCAATGGCCATTTTATCAAATGGTCTAATCGGGATGTCCGCAGCTTGAATAGGAGCCGCATGAAATGGACCCCGTACCTTAACTTCTTGACATATCAAACAGGACCGACAATAGAGAGTAACATCTCTATGGACGCCTGGCCAGTAGAATGCCGAAAGCACTCTGGATTTGGTACGCGAAAAACCCATATGGCCCGCACATTGCGAGTCATGAGCATGTCGTAATATACGAGATCTCATACAGGATGGGACAAGAATCTGAGAACATAAGGATAAATCCTTTTCCCGTATTACTCTAACCAAAATCCCATTTTTAAGTATAAAGTCATGTCTAGATTTTGCAAGTTTGTTGCTTGTATTCTTTTTGTTAACATACTGAAAGAATTTTTTTTAATGAATTATCATTCTTTTGCAATGTTGCAAACAACTCCCGTGAAATAGGAGCATCATCATCACAAGTGGTATGAACTGTAGGTTCAATAGGTGTATCATGCGACATATTAGTAGCTTGCGCTCTAGTCACTACTGCATTTGCAGTTTGAATATGTCGCTCTTCCCATTCAGCAATTTGCTGTGGTGTACACTCTTTAATACCATGTATGCGACCAAGTATAACATCACAAATTGGGTTAGGCAGAAGACATGCTTGGATCTTTCCTGAAAAGAAAGGTGTGTTAAGATCAATAATAGCAGTGGGAAATGTTTCAATAGTGCCACCAAATGTTACACATTTGACAACCCGGCCCGTGGCACAACTTGGGTCGATCAGCGAAGTCCGGACACCGATTGTTGTACAACCTGAGTCAAATAGGAGAGAGCATGAAATATTATTGACAAATCCCTTGTGAAACTTAAGAGAGCCCTGTCCCTGGTGTACTGACGCAGCAGTGGCTGTACAGACTGCAGGCAGGCTAGGCAAGGTATGTCCGCAACGCAGCGTCGTGATCGCCTTAGGCTGGAAAAGAGTCGAGCATTCTGGGCAGTCTTTCACCTGGGAACAATCTAGAGAACAAGACATAGCATTGTGAGTTTCAGCTACTTTACCCTGTTCAATGTTAGCCTGTGTATCATTAAAAGCAACATTAGAATGTCTACCTGTATTATTCAACGATCTATCTCGTCGGCGCGATCGATTGTGATTTTTGTCATTAAAATTGCCATAATTGTCGTTTCTGCTAGAGTTAAAATTTGGATTAGTCCGATAATTTGTAGAATGATCGTTATGATGTTGGTTAAATGGTTTATTTCCAAAAAATTGTCTGTTTTGCGGACCCTGAGACCTTGATCTCCAGTTTTGTTTATTATAATGTCCTTGACTATTTTTAAAATAATTGTTACCAAAATCTCGCGATCTGTGAGTTTGGTTCCAAGAAACATTAAATGGAGCAGATTGTTGAAATTGCTTCCCTTTGTAAAAGTTATCATTGGTGAAATTATGATTATTTCCCTTATTGACATACCTATCAGCACTAAAAGAACGATTGCGTGAAAAATTGTTTTGTTGTGCTGCAAAAGCAACAGGCAATTCACTCTTAATCTGCGCGTTACTTAGATCCATGTTTGGGTGAGCAGTGCAAAAATTTTTTGCATGTTCTTCTAAATTTTTCATTGATAAAGGTTTCCGTTCGTGTAAAAATGCGAGAAAAGTAGGATTTACCGACGAAAGTACCTTATCGCGCATCAGTAAATCAAAGAGACCTTCATACGACTTTTCAATTTTGGATAATTCGATCCATCTTTCTAATGTTAGTCGTATCTGTGACAGAAAATCACTAAAATTTCTGCCAGATTGAGGTAGTAATGCGTGAAATTTCAAACGATATTCGTTTTCTGTCATTTGGAATTTTTGCAGAAGTGCTGCTCTAAGAGCATTGTAGTCATTTTTCTCACCAATGCTGGTGGTATGATAAACTGCTAATGCATCTCCTGTAAGTAATCTGGATAAATATGTACAGTATAGAGCTTTATCCACGTTATAAGACCCACAAGTGGCCTCAAACCTATCTAGGAAGAATATTACATCATCAGACGGGGGATTAAATTTTGGTAATTTAAGGTGAATTTCCTTAAAATGATCCTGTCTGGATGGGTGTGGCTTTCAAAAGTTCTCTGAGAATTAGCTTCCTGAGTTAACCTAAGTCTCTCATATTCTGACTCTGCTAATTTCAGTTCATGCTGTCGTTTTCTATCATTCTCTTCCATCTCAAGCTGAAGTCGTTTTGTGTTTTGTTCAGCTATTAATCTCCTTTCTTCTATTTCTTTTTGTTTCTGTTCCATTTCCTTTTCAGCTATTAATCTTTTTTCTTCCATTTCTTTTCTAAGTCTTTCTTCAGACTCCTTTTGCTTCTGTTCTGCCTCTCGCTGAAATCGTTTCTCTTCTAATTCAGCGGCTAATCTCATTTTTTTCTCCTCTTCCTCAGCCATAAATTTCCTCTTCTTCTCTTGTTCCTCAGCCTCAATCCGTTTTTGATCTGCCTCAAATTGAAGTTTTTCTAGTCTTAAAGTTTCTAACTTTCTCTGTTCGGCTTCTATTTCTTGAGCTTTCCTATATTCTGCAAGTGCAAATGTTTTTGCTTCATCAGGAGCCATCTGAAGAGCTTTTGCTTGCTTAATGAAATAGTCTAAGGTAGCCATTTCAATATTATTATGTAATAATACTATTTAAAAGTGTTACTACAACTAGTGTTCTTCGTTCCTGTTCTAGAACGGTAAAATCAATTTATATAATAGGCAATAATATTAATAATTAATAATGTACTTTATAACATGTAATGGTGTGAAAGCAATAACGTGACAGACAATAGCACAATAATGACACGACAAGATATTCAAACCAAACGAAGACGTTCGCAGAAATCCAATTAAAATAAAAATGAGAAACTAAAATGGAATGTCGTAAAGAATTACGATGATAACTGCGATTAAATTCAACAAGACAATAGACACCACAGTGTAAAAACAAAGGTTTTGTAAAAAACTAAACGACAGGAAAGGTGAGACGGACAATAATCACATACAAAATTCATCATAAAACTAAGGCACAAGTAAAAATAGCTACCAAAAACAACAAGTAAACGTGACACTACAGCTAACACAGACAGGTGTCACAGACCACCAGACACAGTGGACCTAGAATCCTTCTACGCTCACGCGTAGGAACATTCCACTGCGGGAAGTCTGCAAAATAATGTCCTACAGAACGTCTGACGAAGAGCCCGAATTGACTTCGAGATGGATCTCGTTCGTCAGATCTACCGCCCAACCTCCCGCGAAGAATACACAAAACATAACACATAACATAGAAAATATATAAGTGTACATAATCAATCAAGGCACAGCTAATAGTAATAAAGGGTATAACGGATATAAGTTATACTTAGCTCGCGTGCAGGTAAAAATCAAAGTGCCTCGTCTCCGTGTATGTACGTAAGAGGATGCAATACTTCGCTCTGCGTATCTAGATTACAGCTCGCACGCAATAATGATGAAGAGATGGAGGTTGATTGAAGACTTTGAGCATTTGAGTTGATTATGATTCATATTCCGCCAGGATCCACATTGAGATGATGTCGCCTTGAAAGTAAAAATTCTTCGTTTCAAACGATCAATTGGATGGGTACGTTCCTGAAATTACTTCCAGACCGCACTGGCCTACCAGTTATTGTTGGTGTCGTTTTCATAGTGATGAATAGAAACGCGAATGGTTACAATGGAATAAATGTCAACAATGTCTTTCAAACGAAAAAACCAACAATGTATCTTGAATTGTGTGAACTGGTCAAGTATTGGCATCACACGAGTCGTTGATAACTTTACATAGATTTTATTCACCAGGACACGACGTGGACAAGACGGACATCGTCACAGGCGCAAAGATCACACGACAACATATTGATTTATTACTGCTAAAGTTCCTGAAGATTCTCTTCTAGTAAAGACCTCTGTCCATAGACTAAGGATTACAAAACTGTTACCGTATAATATCCTTCTCAGTCACGACCGTTGACCTTCTTTCAAGGACGTCTATCATGGTAACGTATACATACTCTGGGGTGGAATCTTCCATATTACATTTGTTAAAATTCCCAGACGTTCTTCATACATAGCGTTGTACATCATATAATTTTCACACAAAGTCAATATACGATAATCCTAACAGTAAAGGCTTTCAGTTGGCTAACCTCTCTTTACATCCAAGCCACGACTTTGGCATTGAAGCATGTACGGCATATAAAACATGTGCGTAAGATAAACAATATAACTTCTTCTACTCGTAGGAATTCTCCGTCTACGATTCAAATCTTAAAGGCAAGCGACTCTGTAGATCCATTCTAGGAACATCTTAATTCCCGCTAGACTAGTATTAGAGCGGCCTTGTTCATACAGCATTAAAATAAGAAGTGGGACGATAACTCACGTGACATTCCTGATATTGGTTTCGACCTGAAGACCAATACAGATCACTAGAATAAATGGCTTCCTTAAAAATGCCATTGAATACGAAATATAAAATTACTATCATGGACACAAGACAGTTCCATGTTTCCACCTCAAAACATGACGTCACAAACTACTCAACTAGGTTACACGTGCGTCCAAAGCAACACTCACAGCTTTGTGCACGTCAGTGCGCGAACCAATCGAACGCACAAATAATATAACTACATAAAACTGGTGCGTACATTTGGCAGGACCGAAGACTACCCCCTTAGGTAATAAATGTACGTAACAGCTCGCAAATGTGTTTTCTTTACGTGGCGCGGGGTGCCAAAGATAGGATCCGCCCCGGGTAATAAATATGTAAGGGACGCCTCTGCCTGCAACATACCCCTTTCATGTTAATTATTTATTCTCTGATGGATGTGAAGAAAATACAACTATGTTGGAAATTTAAAAAATAAAAGTGCAACAAAGACAATTTCAAACATCGTAACAAAGCTTAACTAGTGAATAATAAACACTGACCTGTATGATAGAGGCAATCGTAATCAGCAAATAAGTAGAAATCTAGAAAACAGAAAAGTAACAGAACTGACAGACTTACTGGGAGTGAGTCGTGACTAAACACGCTTTCATTTCAGATTATCATTAAAACGGTGCTTCTTAGACAGTGGTATTTGTCACGATATCCTACGCAACTGTGGAATATGGAACCAGGAAATGATCCAGACTAACTGTAGACGCAATCAAACTTTCATATTTACCGGCGTAGGCCAGATAACACAAGATAAGGAGCGCATTATTGTGTCCAGTAAATCTTAAAGATTAAGAACAAAACCGGAAAGCTAGTTTTCTACGTTCAAGCTTAACTGGGCACATATTCTTGGAGGCTTATCTGGATTCATCCTTATATGACCACCAGCTACACACAATGCAATAGTATTTGGATGTTAATATGAACATCTGTCTGTCTAATTACGACTTCACTGATTCTTGAAGTAATCCACACATTTCCAGGGATTTCCCCTGTGATGAAACAGGTTGCTAACCCAGCAGTGCACACTAAGCTTGGAGGAGTCACTAGAGCCTCAGACGTAACTCTGGCTTTTACCTGGGTGGCTGTGTGCAGGAGGATCTTACTATGGACCACGTGGTAGGCAGGGGGAGCTGAGAAGTGGCTATGTAGGATGTTACGATTCCGTAGGAGAGTCCAGAACCAAAGCACAGTATTTTAGCTCTGCATATTTCTTCTTCTTCTTCTTCCGTCCTTAGCCAACGACCGGCAAAGCAGTCAGCAGTGGCCATTACGCCTAGTGGCGTCTTAAGGGCAACAGCGAATAGATTTTCTTTGTCGTTGTTCCCATCACGCCTAATGGCGTCTTTAGGGCAACGACAAATCAATCCATTTGTCGTTGTTTCCGTAATCAAAGTGACTGGCAAACGGGTGATCAGCCCGTTGGGTCTGCATATTTGGAGAGCCCTATTGGATGGCGGGAACGCACAGTATGCCACGCGCTTCTTCCTCCTGGATTGAGACCAGATGTGATGATCCTTTAAATCTAGGAAAAGCCTAGATCTACATTGTAGATAATACCAAGGAGTCTTCAACTTGGTATTGGCTGCAAATGAGCGAAAAGCTCAGCAGCCCTAGTTAAACAACAGCAGCAACTGGACATATAAACACTGAAAATGCAAACTCTTGTTCTACGGGCTAATTATGTCATCAAGTTCAATAAATCCAACAACTCAAGCACGAAAAACGGTTTGTCATTTTCTCAGAGACCGGCGGAAATAAGCGAAATGACACTGCGTCACCCCAGGGGATTATTAGACATTTAGACAAATCACCAGCACTATGACAAAGCAACGTATTCTCAGGAGGGTTGGACAAAAGATGAAAATTCATTACCTATTGTGGCCCCACGGAAATACCTGCCAAGCTTAACGCATAACAGCACAGAAGTATAATCATAAAGTTGTATCTTCCAGTTTTATCACAAAATGTTGCTCAGCGGTTCATACCTTGTACTTAATGAGACCTGGAAATGACAAATTGCACATTTATGGTTATCCTAAATGGCGCGACGCGAAAAAAATCATTTTGGTAAGTGCTTTTCCATTAGTCCACATTGGATGTTGAGATAATCTCACATAACAATCACTACAAATGCTGTTACATGACATGAAATCTGATATAAAACCTTCTTCAGGGGATGATACATTTATCAATGAGAATTTGTGGAGGGTTATTTCAGTTATCATATTATAATTTCCCTTTTCGTTCCCAATAAAGTCAACACTGCAGCATGTCTCTTTGCAGGAAACCTGTACCATAGCATTCACGAGCGCGTGCTGCGGTGTCTTCTTGTTCTACATCACGTGGTCGCCACCTCTATGCACAACCTCATTTGAGTCGTATCTTAAAACATGCCTCAAACAGAAGTAAGCTTATTCTTTCTTTGTCTCCCCAGAGACCCCCCCCCCCCCTTCCTTTCCGAACTACACGGTGCAATTTACTTTTAGTCTGTAACGTGACATACAAATCAAATTATTGCCACAGGAACCACAACTGCAAGGACATGTGAATGCTTCCTGCTAATTGACCAGCTGTAGTAGTGGCTCTATATCCTCCAAAAGGAGCATACAAGAAAATTGGTGTTTTAAGGTATATTCATTACAACTGCTTGACCTTTTCCACTTATCTTTACTTCTATAGAAACTTTTGTACAGGATTAGTCAAACATATCTCTGCTCCTGGGCCACCAGCCCCACGACAGACGAACATCTGCTCCAGTTCTGCCCAACTTACAGCAGTGAACAGAGTGGCATATGGCACCAACCCACTTCTGACCATGAAAAACAGTTTGGAGATGTCAGGAACCTTGAGTTGACTACTGCCGTTCTTAAAGTCCTTAATGCAGAAGTCTGAGGGCATACTAAGAAGAAAAAGAAACTTTTGCATTTTGTTTTTAAATTCAGTTTTGCTAGCATTTAATAAAAAAAAAGAAATGAGCGATATTTTTTTTGGGTCGTTTAGCCTGAGATATTTTAGGCCAAAACATACAAATTAAATGGGGGTCCCAAGAAAGATGTCGCCTTACTCGTAATTAATGGATAAATGAAAAGCGAAATAAAAGAAAGGCCACTTTATATACAGATAGAACAACAGAAATATTCACCAATTACCAGGGAATAAATAAATCTCCAGCACGCGTGCAAGAACAAAAAGGGGTGGAGTGTGGGATACTGTCTTGTGCTGAAAGTCATTCTGCAATAGTGTTTTGTTAGTCGGCGACGGAACAGAACACTTCGTCGTACGCAGTTACCTAAACAGACCAACAAAACTGCATGATGAACTTAAAAATAAAAAATCTTACTGAAGAATATGAAAAAAGAAACAGTCCCAGAAGAATAAATCATTTGTGAAAAGGTAGAGGTGACTTTAGTCAGGATGTGGTTATAAATATCGTAGACAACATCAATGAGGTAGGACATCGTAGACAACATCAATGAGGTAGGACAACGTAGACAACATCAATGAGGTAGGATAACGTAGACAACATCAATGAGGTAGGACAATGTAGACAACATCAATGAGGTAGGACATCGTAGACAACATCAATGAGGTAGGACATCGTAGACAACATCAATGAGGTAGGACATAGTAGACAACATCAATGAGGTAGGACATCATAGACAACATCAATGAGGTAGGACATCATAGACAACATCAATGAGGTAGGACATAGTAGACAACATCAATGAGGTAGGACAATGTAGACAACATCAATGAGGTAGGACATAGTAGACAACATCAATGAGGTAGGACATAATAGACAACATCAATGAGGTAGGACATCATAGACAACATCAATGAGGTAGGACATAGTAGACAACATCAATGAGGTAGGAAATAGTAGACAACATCAATGAGGTAGGACATAGTAGACAACATCAATGAGGTAGGACATAATAGACAACATCAATGAGGTAGGACATAGTAGACAACATCAATGAGGTAGGACATCGTAGACAACATCAATGAGGTAGGACATAGTAGACAACATCAATGAGGTAGGACATCGTAGACAACATCAATGAGGTAGGACATAGTAGACAACATCAATGAGGTAGGACATAATAGACAACATCAATGAGGTAGGACATCGTAGACAACATCAATGAGGTAGGACATAGTAGACAACATCAATGAGGTAGGACATCATAGACAACATCAATGAGGTAGGACATCATAGACAACATCAATGAGGTAGGACATAGTAGACAACATCAATGAGGTAGGATAACGTAGACAACATTAATGAGGTAGGACAATGTAGACAACATCAATGAGGTAGGACATCGTAGACAACATCAATGAGGTAGGACATAGTAGACAACATCAATGAGGTAGGACATAGTAGACAACATCAATGAGGTAGGACATAGTAGACAACATCAATGAGGTAGGACATAATAGACAACATCAATGAGGTAGGACATCATAGACAACATCAATGAGGTAGGACAACGTAGACAACATCAATAAGGTAGCAGAATTCTAACAAAAATATTTACAATTATGTGTCACTGTCAGATACTCCTAGATAATCAACTGCGAAAAATACAATCACATTTCATTTATGAGTAAAATTAACTAAATTTTCACAAGATTAATTAATGTTTAGAAATAAAAACAAGGTATCTTTATTTATTTATAAATTTTCACACAAACGAGATATAAGAAAAACAGACAGATCTCAGGAAATGCAGAACACAAAATATGTATCTATATACTTGATCTGCCTTTTACAGAATTCGATAGGAAAATAAAGGTACAAATTCTGAGTTTGTCAACACAGAATGAAAATATCTGCAATTAATAAGAAACGTGTACTGGCAGCAGATGTGAGTATTAGAGTGGACAATGAAATCAATAATAAGAGTGATGGCAACACAACAAAATGGCTGGGAAAAACAGCCAGGATTAGTAGTACTGAAACAAACAAAAAAGTTACTGAAGAACCAAATGCTTGAGACTGATGACAATATTCTCAACAAACACCACATAACTGATGACAATATTCTCAACAAACACCACATAACTGATGACAATATTCTCAACAAACACCACATAACTGATGACAATATTCTCAACAAACACCACATAACTGATGACAATATTCTCAACAAACACCACATAACTGATGACAATATTCTCAACAAACACCACATAACTGATGACAATATTCTCAACAAACACCACATAACTGATGACAATATTCTCAACAAACACCACATAACTGATGACAATATTCTCAACAAACACCACATAACTGATGACAATATTCTCAACAAACACAACATAACTGATGACAATATTCTCAACAAACACCACATAACTGATGACAATATTCTCAACAAACACCACATAACTGATGACAATATTCTCAACAAACACCACATAACTGATGACAATATTCTCAACAAACACCACATAACTGATGACAATATTCTCAACAAACACCACATAACTGATGACAATATTCTCAACAAACACCACATAACTGATGACAATATTCTCAACAAACACAACATAACTGATGACAATATTTGAGCTTGTTCTTCTGTCCTGTTTCTGTTATTAGTGCAATTATTTCAACAAACTTCAATATAGTAATTCTTTCTACCTCTCTGTAATATTTTATGTTGAGAATCTTCTCCGCATTCGCCCTTTTAAGTAAATGATTCCGTTATTTAACTTGTCACCAAATCAACTGATTACATATCTTCCTCTCATTTTTTTTTCATTCACAAACGCATCCAGTCGTCACATTTCTAATATTTACCTTTCAAAAATAATGTTCATGAACCTCATTTCTTTCACTTTTGTTCCTACTGAATTTTTTATTATTTCTAAAACGTTTATTCTCCTCCTCTCCTTGTCTCCCACCTTCTGCAATTCTATAAACTCTCCGCAACTGCCACACCACCACTGTAATTACTAATGGCTATAGCAAGTCTGTGATGAGACAATAAAAGCGAACCTCCCGCCTCTTGATGTCTCTGGACAAGTACTGCTAAATCTCACTTAACTCTTTGGAGGCCAAAAGCTTTTACAGAATGTTCAGTCCATAGGGTCCGTTGCTTAGCTTTATATGTGAACTCTGGTTGAATCGTTAATGTTACTCACAAGCGAAAGTACCGGTACAGTATTTACTTTCTGATGTTAGGTAGCCCATAATTTTATTATAACGTATACTGAAAAAAGTGTGCATTTGGGTCTATTTGTCTTTCAAGATACTCAGGCAGAGTAAGACCTCGCGATGAGAATCTTTTTTTTTTCAAATAAAAAATTGCGCTAATACTGGAGACTACATTTTTTGTTTCTCTATTTGAAAATTGTAGCTGTCTCAAATGGCAGTATCTCTTGAAATGTAGTAGTCCGGTTGGCTAAGGGGTTATGGCGCTTCCCTCTCGCGGCACCGTTACTGGCCTCCTGGATCCAAACCTGGTATCGTCACGCTCTAGTCTACCCAGCTGTAAATGGTTACCTGCCTCTGCTCTTCAGCTAGAGAAGGCAAAGGCAGCAAGGAAGAGAACTGGTCCCCCTCACCTCATAAAGCTGGACATAGAATGGAGAAGTCTCTAACACCTCACTCTTCCTACGGCAGTTTCTGCTGGGGGTCTGCCTACCTTCTAAAATGTATTTTTTTTTTAAAGTTTAATGGATGAAAGTCATCTCCGATCCATAAGATAGTATTTTGTTATCCATACTGAGTTGCGACCCGCAATTTAGAACTACTGCGTTAGAAGAAAACCTACAGGGACATGTGAGTATAGTACTATGGGGAAATGTAGCCGGTTCTGACAAAAACGCATACGGTGATGGGATGGAAAAAAAAGGATTTCTCGAAGCGTTAGATTGCTGTGTAAATTTTAATTGAAAACTCGACATGACTTCGTGGTTACTGATTATATCCGCAAACACGATATCGTCAGTACAACCGTGTGGCACTTATCACGTCACACGCATCCACACACATCAAACGCACGTACGCACTTAAACGTAACTGCCTTATCATTATCACTTGTGCTGGTCCTGTCAGTAATCGATTATGGGCTAGGACTACTCACGCTGTCAAGGTCACACTGTGAACGATTAGAACGTATTCAGAACGAAGTAATCGGTATAGTCTTGTGCTGTACAAGTGGTACTCCCAATGTGCCAATAAGGAGAAAGCTTGGACTTCTGTCGATAAAATCCAGAAACGCTATATCCCAGATAAAGGCCTATATGCATGTAAAAACAGACATAAGACACCGCTCTGCACGGAAACACTGCTGACGTCCAAGGAGCGAGAATTAAGACAGGGATGTCATGGATGGCACAGTCAGACGCAGCTATTGTACAGGTGACTACAGTTGAAATAAATATTCAGAATGGTGGGGTAAAATGGGACAGAACTGGACAAACTACCGACGAGTCATCATCATCTTTGACAGGGAGATTAATGTCATGGAAAAGCAGAACTGGAAATTAATCAGCTGATGAATGATGATACCATAGTACAGCAATACCTCGCTTAGCGCTGTTAATTTGTTCTTGAAAACTCAAGCACTTTCCAAAAATGCGCTAAACGAACATTGATTTCCCATCAGAATTAATAGAAATCAAATTAATCTTTCCCGAGGCCCAGAAAGCTGTATCAAAATTAAGTAAAAAGTGATTTTAAAAACTAGTTCACAACATTTATTGACTGCATACAATTATCAGACACACTGGACAAAGGCGATATATGTGTGTATTATGCATTAAAAAATTATATAGGTCTTTAATCTCTGCTACTTCCGTTGCTTGTGGCTACAATTGTCACGGCGGAGCTGTCTTATCATCAGACGACTGGTTAGAAGACCAGGTATTATAGGTGTTGAAAAAGTTTTTCTGGCTACTGATGTCGCTCGTAGAAGGTATGGCTGTTTGGTTAGTGGTGGCAAAAGATATTCAGGATACTTTAAACAAAAAAGAGCATGCTTGCGAATTCTTTTTCTCTTCAAGAAACACCTTTTGGCAATTTAGATTGTGTTCTTTGTTACGGATTAACATAGCACTGCATTCCATTTTGGGGTCATGCTTCATTACCCTAGAAATGACAATGCTTCTTGGCCATCCCACCATATAAAATAAACTTGGTGACCATGTGAAAGTTATATCCTGCCTCCAATAGAGCTTAGCGCTCAGCGTAAAATTGAATTTTTTAAAGCGTGTAACAGAAATGTGGCATAAAATACAAACAGCGTTATATCGAAAAAAGCGCTAATCGAACAGCGAAGACCGGGGGGATTGGTGTATTAACTGATGGGTCTGTTCTCCGTGGTGAAAATCAGGATGGGGCTTCTCAGCTAGTGTAAGGGTTGAGTCATCACTGAATAAACATTAGCTTACCTGACAACAACCTCCAGCATGATAATGGAGATAAAGACAGCTACTGCGATCCTGATATGGCTGTCTGAAACCGACTTCATTTTAGCCGTCGCTTACCACATACCTTGTGTTTTACCACAACAGAGGTAAAAAACCATCACCAGATTCTAATGAAGGCCCAAACATTCTCAGATCAGAAGTAGAGAATGCCATACATATGATACAAAAAGGAAAATCAGCAGGCACGGATAACATAAAAATTGAAATGATAGAAGCCCTGGCATCATATCCATTAGGCCACAGACGCCGACACTTTTTTAGAAGCCCTGGAGAGTTTTGGTAAAGATACAATCACTGATCTATGCAACGATATATACAATACAGGATATATACCACACGACATGAAGACATCAGTTTTTATAACATTGCCCAAAAAACCTAATGCAACAGAATGTTCAGACTTTAGAACAATCAGCCTGATGAGTCATGCAATTAAGATACTGCTCAAAATCATACAGGAAAGAATAAAAAGTAAGGTAGACAGCGAAATCCAAGAAGAACAGTTTGGTTTTAGATGGAACAGTGGAACAAGAGAGGCAATATTTTGCCTAAGAATATTAGCAGAAAAATATACAGAGGTCCAAAAAAGTATGTACATGTGCTTCATTGACTATAAGAAGGCTTTTGACAGTGTCCATCATGAGAAAATAATTGAATGCCTCAAAGACATAGGTATTGATGGAAAAGATATAAGAATACTCAGTAACCTTTATTGGGAGCAAACTGCCACAGTAAGATCTGGAAGGAATTATTCACCATAAATAGACATAAAAAGAGGTGTCAGACAAGGTTGTGTGTTGTCCCCCTGCCTATTTAATTTATACACCGAAAAAAGTTTCAAACAGATACAGGAAATACCAGGACTAAACATCAGTGGAAGGTCAATAAACAACCTTAGATATGCAGATGATACCGTGTTGTTAGCTGAAAGCGAACAGGAGTTACAAGAACTAGTGAAGCAAGTGAACAGTATAAGTCATGAATATGGACTCGACATTAATATTGAGAAAACAAAAACTATGATAATTAGCAAAACAGACGATAAACCCACATTAAAGATAAGCGTAAATGGGAAAACCCTGGAACAAGTCAAGAGCTACATATATCTTGGTCATATAACAACAGAAGATGGCAGATGTGAAACAGAAATCAAGAAGAGAATAGGAATGGCCAAGGCTACATTCAACAACACGAAACGTATACTGACATCTAAACAGTTATCTCACAAATTAAAACTGAGAATCATAAAGTGTTATATATATATTCTGCATTTCTGAATGGGGCAGAAACATGGACGATGTATAAGCATTTGGAAGAAAGAATTGAGGCTCTTGAAATGTGGATATGTAGAAGAATGGGGCGTATCTCATGGAAAGAGATGAAAACAAATAGGGAGGTCCTAGAAAATCTAGGTATGAAAAGAGAACTAATGAGGGAGATCAAAGTTCGGCAGCTGAAGGACTTTGGCCACATAAAAAGGCATAACACCTTGCAGAAGACCATAATAGAAGGGAGAGGTGAAGGCAAACGTGCAAGGGGAAGACAGCGCTATAAGTGGGAAGATAACATCAAGAGATGGACAGGAAAGAGTCTTTCAGACTGCACCATCAAGACAAGAGACAGAAGACGTTGGAGATCCTTTACAGCCAACCTTCGTTGTGGAGATGGCAGCTGATGATGATGATCACATACCTGATGGGGTAATTTTGTGTGTGCGTGTGTGTGTGTGGGTCTCCTCAGATACTCCCGAGAACTGCACAGAGCTCAATTTACTGTACTGTAATACTATAAAGTAAAGGCAACAGTACTCCTATATCAGATACTGCAGCAGGGGAGTGAAATGTTAGAGACTTCACCTATACAAGGTCTCAACTTTATCAGATGGGTGTGATCAGTTCTCTTCCTCGCTGTCTTTGCGTTCCCTAATTCACCAGCGGAGTGTGGTACCGATTTGTCTAGCTGGCTAGGCTGGATCATGACGAAGCCCGGTTTTGAGCCACGTCCCTTTGCCTCGAGAAAAAAACGTACTAACCACTCTGCCATTCGGATGCTTACTGGCGTACTGAAATGTAACTAAAATTTATCACCGATGAAACGTATCACGTGATAAACAGAGTAAACTTTTTTTTACTTATGCCATTCCTTTTAGCTTACACAAAACTTTGATCGTAACGGATGTTTTGTTACGCCAGGTATTATCAGCGCTAGATATCTGGTCTCTCTCAGAAAACGTACAGTTAATATAAATTTATGTGTACACGTACATGTGGGGCCGCTAGTGTATCTTCGTTAGGCATTAGTGGAAAGAGTGATTACAGAACATACGATCATTATTGTCACACATCACTGGATACAACGAAAGGTGTCACTTCCAGTTCAAGTCAGCTGCTTTACTACTGTTGATACTGCTGTTTGACACTATTGTTGACGTTGTTGTTGACACTGTTGTTGACACTGCTGTTTGACACTGTTGTTGACACTGCTATTTGATACTGTTGTTGACACTGCTGTTTGATACTTGTCACGGAATTGCCTCCCCTGCTTTGCAGTAGTGATCCAACAGTGGCCAAAACTCAAGAGTATCTAATATGGGTCTTCAAATGTGTCTACCTTCGCACATGATTACTCTTGGCAGAGTTGTAGATGGAAGGATAATGATGCTTCTAACTCAAGGTTATGTCCATAAGATAATTCAGAAGTCAAGAACAATGCTGCATTGGGCAGGGCAATTGTTAATTTATATCTGATCCGTAGCCTTTTATGAAGAATTAAGCAATTATTAATTTCAGCTCGTTCAACCCCCCCCCCCCCCCCCCCCCCCTGATTTACTCAGTGGAATTCTTATTATACAGGTACAGCTGTTTAGAGTGTATTTAGTAAGTTGACTGAGACAAACATGCAGTACATTAAAAATGATTAAATGGACGTAAAATTTATATATTTACAAATAACAGATTTAATAATCAACTAAGTTTAACAGTTTAAAAATTTTGAATAATCTTTAACAGAAAATACTCATCATCGTATGATAGTAGAGCGCTTTATGCAAGAAGTTACTTGGCAGCTCTTAAGTTTGACTTAGCTACAAATGGTAAGTTCTGCTCCGGCTGGGTTTTTTGGGTTCTGTGCAGATCAGATAGGTCACTGGAGTTCTCACGTAACTGGTCAAGATTAAAGGCGCAGCACGTTCCAAGTAAGATCAGAGAGTAACTGCAAAGCTGGTCCCTCTGATGATGGTGTCTAGCTCTACGTCAGACTACTTCTACTTCACTTTGTTCCAGAGATTAGTACCCTCACTGGTACCACCAGCAACTATGGAAAAAGAATAGAAACAAATACCCTCTGAGAATTGAGTTTCCCGACACATACTTATGTGTCCCCATCTTCCTATTACACCATCCCATCTACCTCAGAATTTACCCTCGATCAGAATTAAACTTAATCCCTCGAGAGAAAACTTTCTTTACATTTAAATTGAATAGCTTTAGATTTACTTTACATTCAATTGAAAAGGTTACTAGTATAGATAGAATGTGTTTACATTTACATTTACATCGGTTGAAAAATGTTCACAGTATAGATTGAATATGTTTTCTTTTACATCTACACTGGTTGAAAACTTGAAAATTTTCATTAATTTAAAGTGAATAGGTTTACATAGACATTTTACACTGATTTGTAAATGTAAATATTATAATTAGAATGTACATCATTTCTTTCATCTTTTCCTCCCTGCTCCATTTCGAACTTGGGACTACCTATGCTTTTTAGTTTTCTTTAAGAAACTAGTAATAAAGCAGTCACCAGCCCTCGCAGTGGTGGTTCATGAAATCATCATTCTATATGCTGATGTTGTCAGCCTCAAATGACTTGGACATCCACTAACAATTTTTACATATTAATATTCACATGGCAATATATACATATTAGTTCACATTTTAGTAATGAAAAATATAGAATGTAAAATGCACAACTTACGCCAATCTTGGCTCACAGACTGTTTGCTCAGAGTATTCCTCTGCTGTTAGTCACTGTTATTGACACTGCTGTTTGACAATGTTGTTTGACACGGTTGCTGACACTGCTGTTTGACACTGTTGTTGACAAGTTGTTGACACTGATGTTTGACACTGTTGTTGACACTGCTGCTTGATACTGTTGCTGAAACTGTTGTTCAATAGCGTCATAAAATAATAATTCAGCTCGACATTGACGTTTGCCACAACTGAAAGAGCCCCCAGTAGTTCTCCGGGGGTCTCTGAAGAGACAAAGAAAGAATATATTTACTGCTCCCTCGGGCATGTCGTGACAGAAGCCTATATGAGGTTGCGCAAGAGGCTGGCAACCTCATCAAGAGCATGTTTGGTGCAGGTTTTCTGCAAGGGAACAGTTACAGTGGTGGCTCCATGCTCATAAAGAAGTGCAAGGGATGATGATGATTGACAGAGGCAGATCAAGTGAAGCTTTGGTTCAGATGAGTCTGATCCAAAAAAAGGCGGCTGACAGGTCAGGAAAAAATAGCTTTTAATGCAAAGACAGACAGAATATAAATGTTTCATTATGTGTGTTTATCTTACATGCCAGATGTGGCATTTATTGTGATCTACCTCGCGCAAATTCTAGCGGAAACCAGACAGGTTAAAGCGACAGTCTGTAAACAGACAACTAAGGATGCCGAAGAGTGCACGCGATTCAAAATACCGCGGGAATCATGCAATGTAATTTACAATGCGATCGCTACTTTGCTATCTCAATATACGCGAATTGGAAATAACTCAAGTATAAGACAATACAAAACATATCGCTACTACTATTAACATTCATAATATCATGTTTTAATTTTAAGTTTCTTATGTTTTATGACTGATTCATAAGTCATTTTGTTTTTGGAAAAAAAGTATCAATTGTTATTTTAATCTGGTTTACACTGAGGACACCAAGTTATAGCATTGTCGTGAAACATTCTAAATCCACATATATAAATTAAAAGGTAAATGTAAAGCCTAACACATAAATTCAATACAAGGAAAGAGAAATGGTAAAAGTACAGTGCTGTCACAATGGCGTACAAAAATCCCCCTTGTTTTATGCTTCGTCTGCATATTCTCACGCTTTCACGTTGATAGTAAAGCCTACTGCATCACTACACGCTTTCTACAATAAAACGTGTACTACATTTCTAAGAAAACCTTGAGCTAGGCACACCGCGTAATGACCTAAGTTAATATTTCCATTAATTTCATTTTATACACGGCGTGATGAAAAGACAGATGAACTTAGGATAGAGAGAAGGGAGGGCTGAAAGCAGGAACGCATGCAACGCTAACACGCGTCTCGCGATATACAATTAATGCCACCCTCCCCAAGCGAAAGGCCAGAAGCAATACTTTTTTTCAAATGGACAGTGATAAAAAACACTACCCATACGAGAGTTAGGTTTAAAAACCTGAAAAATGCTTATTGGGAAACATGACATTATACTGGTTTACGTTTGAAAGCCTGACAGTACCCAGACACCACATCGTATCGAAGTGAACAGGAGGTAGAAGAAAATGCACATTTTGAACGCAGCCACCTAGCTCCCTTAAATTTATATAATTGGGTTCCTTAGGACTTGCTGACAAAGAATATGTTAAACGTTACGCAAATAGTCTAGGAATTAACAAATTATAGCCAAAATAAAATGATGGTGCTGTCAGACAACACCAAAATCAGAATTGCGCAGTGGCAGGTTTTGAAACCACCATTGTACGGGAAATAGGCCAACATGTTACCTCCTGTTTGATTGGCGGCAAGTATATGTAAGGCTAAACAGGATTAGTCCTTCTGCAAATACTATTTTTTGTTGTTAGGGGAGACGGAAGGAAGGGTACTTTTTTTCAAACGCTTGTGTAAACATGGCTCGATTGGTTAGACCCGCCAATATAGGCAATTAGGAGCGTCAGTTCAGTGCCACATGTTAAAATAAACTTACTAAGAAACAGTGCGTTGAGAGCCAGATCATATTTTTCTAAATAAAAGCCTGGGACAGAGGCGGATCGGAATTTGTGCCATAATTTGTGCCATTATTCATCGCCAGTCAACGTATCTGTGTAATATTTCCATGAATTGTGGTAAGCTTGATATATTCAATATCTTTTAATGAAAATTGAATGTAAATTGATAATTTATGACTGTATATGTGTGTGGTTCAGTAGCGAGCATTAGGCAAGGCCTATATAGTGCTCCAACCTGAACAGAAGGTGTCGGAGAAAAGTAAAACTGCATGGAATTGCCAAACAGTACACTGACACTTATCTTATTGACTAGAAGGAACTAAGGCTGGAATTGCAGAGGCGTAGCAACCATTTAGGAGGAGAATACTGGTGTAAATTGATTCAGATGAAGATAGCAGTTGGCCTACCGCTCTGAACTCAGTGTTTGTTCTGTATTGTGTTCAGTGTAGAAATAGATTATAAATTAGATCTGAAGTAGGAGGTACAACCTTCTTGTTTCAGGGACTGTGGTCCTAGTTATTGAAGCAGCACCTGGTCTGGGTTTTGCTGAATCCAGAGGCTGACAGCATACTCCTTGGTCCAGATAGCGACCAGTGAGGTGTCTCCAGAACACAGGAAGCAATCGAGCAGAGAAGTCTTTTCCTGCCGCCATCACGAAAGATAAGCTTCTGTGGCCAGAGTAGCTCAACATTATGTGCCCCCTCAAAAATTGACATTTTGTTAACCACAGAGGGACAATTAATTGGTTCAAATGACAGGAACTGTGAAAGTTTCCCAATACTATTTCCCCGATAATCAAACACTTGAAGTCATGATGAAAAACAACAACCAAGCGTGAACAAAACCAGTATTACCTCATATTACTACTGCACAAATTACACACATAGAATAATAATAATAAACTATGTCAATACAAAGTTCATATATATAAACTGTGTAAATAATACTTGTAATTACATTTGATTGTGATTCCTGGTTCACTGTGTAGTTGAATCAGGATATCCATTATTGACAAGAATTAATACATATATTTTTAAACTTAAACACTTGACTCATTTAAGATAGTCTTATAGAGTGTTATATGTGTGTGAGTGTCACAGTGTTGTAAAGTGTTGTAGAATAAATTAAATTGTTTATCTGTCGGTTGTTGTTGTGACTTACACTTCATCATTTTCATAACCCTAGACATTTAACGTAGTCATCACAATATTCCAGAATAATTCTGACTGAGGTATAAATGTGGTAGCAAGTAAGGTCATCTGTAATACACCACACTTATTAGATACAGATACCTTCACAGCTGATCTCAGTCAGTACACTAAGTCCCCTATAAATATTTATAACATCCCACTTTACCACATATATTGGGGTCCTGTCTGGGATTTTGAATCTTTCCCTATTATAAATATTGGGGGTAATTCACTTCAGGGAATAATACAAATTAAAAAGGTATCCTTGGGTGAAAATAAATAACGTTGAGCTCTCAGTGCCTGTGGTTGTCATTGGATATTTAGTTAGAGATTGTATTGTTTAGTTACACATTATATAAATTTACCTGTTAGAAAATGGCGGACCTGGCCAAATTTCGATCTGCTGCTGTGCAGACTGCAAAAGAGTTAGGAATGGACGGGCAAATTATGATTGCCTATGTCACTACTGAATGTGACAAATATATTGAACGTGAAGAAAGAAGATTAGAAAAAGAGGCCGAAAGAAAATTAGAATCTGAAAGATTGGCCGAAGATAAGAGAATAGAGGCTGAAAAAGAAATTAAGAGGCTGCAGATTGAGGCTGAGGCTAAGAAATTGGAGGCGGATCGTGAGGCGGAAATAAAGAGGCTCCAGTTGGAAGAACAAAAGGCAGAAAGGGAAGACAGAAGATTGGCTGCAGAGAGGGAAGCAGAAAAGGAGGAGAAGAGATTACAAAGGGAACATGAGTTACGACTAAGGGAGTTTGAGTTTCAAGGCCATGCTCCTGAAAATGGTGCCAGTCCCTTTACCTCCGATGCTACTGCTAGTCAGGGAGCCTCAACCTCAGCTATGAACTTTCATTTAGATCATTTTGTTGAGAAAGAAGATGATATTGAGAGCTATCTAAATAGATATGAACTATTAGCTACCACGTATGGGTTAGAGAGAGAAAGGTGGAGCTTAAAGTTATCTCAAGGGCTTCGTGGGGCAGCTTATGAAGTTTTTGCCAAAATGAGCAGAAGTGATCAAGAAAATTATGACATGCTAAAGCAGGCTCTTTTGTTAAGATATGAAAAGAACGCAGAATTTTATAGGAAAAAATTTAGGAATGCTAAACTACTGTCAGGTGAAACCTATCACCAGTTCTCTGCACAGTTAGAGACATACTTGGAGAAATGGACTTCTCTGGGGAAAACCCAAGATCTTAAGGAAATGGTCCTTATAGAACAATTAAGAGAGTCCATGGCTCCAGACCTGAGAAAGTTTCTCATGGAACAAGGTGCAGAGAGGCTGGGTGAGTTGCTAAATGTTGCAGAAAGGTATCAAGCAGCTCAGGCAGAGGTATCAGGTAATAAAAAGAAACAGGTAGATAATTTTAAGGCACCACAGAACTTTACTAAATTTGATCCTAGAGATCAAAACAAAAGTAAGCACCAGTTTGATAGGCCACGGTATGACAATAAAAATAAAACCCCACAATTCTATGAAAGGAAATATGATGAAAGAAAATCTTTCAACCAAGGAAGGAGGTGGTGTAAAAATTGTAAGATGAACAATCATGACACTGACCGTTGCAGAAGGAACCCTATAGTTATGGCCACCCTTCAGGTCAGGTCGACCTCAAGACAGGAGGAGGATATTCTGATAGATACCACTCCAGAAGAGATGAGGAAGGCACAGGATGGGGATAAGACCCTCAAGCCTTGTTTCAGGAAATTGTCAACTTGTCATACAACTCCAGGCAAGGGAGATTTTTACATGAAAAACAAGTTGATTTACAGGAAGGCCGGAACTAGATCCCATGGTCACGGACAGTTGGTTCTTCCAAAGAGATATAGGGCAGACTTAATAAGGAGCCTACATGTGAAACAAGATGGGGACCATGAGAAAATTGGTACCATCATCCAAAAGGTGGCTCACAATTATTATTGGCCCAAGGCAAGGTGGGACATTGAGAATTTTGTAGAAAGGTGTAGCATAGCACATGAGGGAACACCCACAAGTGGGAACATTGATCAGGACCTCCACACGCCACGGGGCAAACTTAGGCCTGACAATATAAGGAAAAATAAATTTGATAAAGTGGACCAAATGGAATGGGAAGCCCCTTTTCACGGACAAGCTTTACTTAACTGTTTTACAATGGCCACTATGCAGAGAGTGCAAAAAGATGTCTTACCCCAGGATAAGCCGAAAATCCCCCAATCGGACTTAAACAAACTGGAGGAAGAGGATGTAGAGAGGAAATCTCTCATCCAGAATTCTAAGTGGGGAGAAAGCCCCAAGAGAAAAATTGGTAGCGGTCGTTTTGTGAATGATAATTCTGGGAAGAAAAATCATCACTATAGCGCTTCGAGTGGACGAGACCATACCGGTGCATGGACAAATAGGTCCACAAAATTAAAGGTCCATATGTAACGCTGTTAAGAACGTGGACTGATGAAAAGGCAGAGGAAAATATTACATCCTCATACCAATATGTGAATGAGCTGACCACTCGTTTAAAAACTGGCTGGAAACTTGCCAATGAAAATTTGAGACAAGCCAGGAAGAAACATGCTGCCTATTTCAACAGGAAGGCTAAAGACAGAGATTTGGCTGTGGATGAGAAGGTACTGCTTCTTCTCCCCGGTAGTCAGAATAAGTTACAAATTGGATGGCAAGGTCCATATACAGTTCTAGAAAAGGTGTCTAGAACCAATTATAAGATAGACAAGAAGGGGAAAGAAAAAATCTATCATGTGAATCTCCTGAAGAAATATTTGGAAAGAGAACATCAGGAAGAGACACACTTGTTGACCTTGTCCATTGCAATGGAGATGAAAAAGGAACCACTTTCATCATTTGAATATCCATTACACCCCTGTGAGACAGCGGCACAGGTGAAAATCAGTACACATTTAACGAAAAATCAGAAAGAGAGAGTGCAACAGGTTCTAGATAATCATACAGAGGTGTTAACGGACCGACCGGGGCATACAAACTTATTGGAATATGATATGAAACTGATAGACCCCACACCTGTCTGTATGAAACCCTATTCGATTCCTTTTGCTAAGGAGAAAGCTTTGAAAGAAGAGATAGACTATTTGTTGAAGGAAGGAATTATTTCACACAGTGAATCTTCGTATAGTTCCAGTGTTGTACTCTTAAGGAAACCCTCTGGAGAACATAGACTCTGTATAGATTACAGGAGACTGAATGCTATTACAGAAGGACAGGTGGATCCATTGCCGGATACAAACCAGTTGTTTGCCAGGCTAAATAAAGCTAAATATTTCTCAAAAGTGGATCTGAGTAAAGGATACTATCAGATTCCAGTAAAGCCTGAGGTTAGACCATACCTAGCTTTTAGTACCTCAGAGGGACACTATGAGTTTAACAGATTGCCATTTGGATTGAAGAATGCGCCTAGTGTCTTCTCTAGAATGATGAGAAAATTATTGGACCCTCTGAATAATCCATGCATCACAAATTTCATGGATGATATCCTTATAGCAACAGAAACATTTGAGGAACACATTGACTCTCTGAACATGCTGTTTATTCGACTTAGAGAAGCGAATTTAACAGCCCGACCAACCAAATGTTGCGTTGGATGTAAAGAATTAGAATTCTTGGGACACACAGTTTATCAGGGAAACATGACCCCTGACCCCAAGAATTTAGAGAAACTAAAGAAAGCCCCGAGACCACAAACCAAGAAAGACGTGAGATCCTTTGTCTCATTATGTGGTTTCTACCAAAAGTATATCAAAAACTTTAATTCCATATGTGCACCGTTAACTGATTTGACCCGTAAAGGAAATCCAGATCGAATTACATGGACACCACAATGTGAATTAGCTTACCAGGAATTGAAGGAAAAGCTCACAAGCAAACCTATTTTGAAACTACCTGACTTAAGTCAAGAATTCATTGTAAGGACGGATGCCAGTAATATTGGGTTAGGTGCAACACTGCTACAGAAATCAGATGCATTGGATGGGGAATTAAGCCCAGTGGCATATGCTAGCAGAAAGTTGAATAAAGCTGAAACAAACTACTCAACTAGCGAAAAAGAATGGCTTGCAGTAATATGGGCAATAAAGAAATTCAATATTTATCTGTATGGGAAGGCATTTAAGTTGCAAACGGATCACAAACCCTTGTCGTTTCTAGCGCAGGCTAGACATGAAAATTCTAGATTACTCCGTTGGTCATTACTGATGCAGCCATTTGAGTTTAGCATAGAGTATATATCTGGAAAGACAAATCTGGGAGCGGATTTTTTAAGCCGCCATCCGTGTGATGAGAATCACCGTAAGCCCCAGAAATAATAATAAATTTCTCTATGTGTATATAGAATTATAGACTGACATATAACGTCTGTTTTAAGAGGGGAGAATTTGTCGTGAACCATTCTAAATCCACATATGTAAATTAAAAGGTAAATGTAAAGCCTAACACATAAATTCAATACAAGGAAAGAGAAATGGTAAAAGTACAGTGCTGTCACAATGGCGTACAAAAATCCCCCTTGTTTTATGCTTCGTCTGCATATTCTCACGCTTTCACGTTGATAGTAAAGCCTACTGCATCACTACACGCTTTCTACAATAAAACGTGTACTGCATTTCTAAGAAAACCTTGAGCTAGGCACACCGCGTAATGACCTAAGTTAATACTTCCATTAATTTCATTTTATACACGGCGTGATGAAAAGACAGATGAACTTAGGATAGAGAGAAGGGAGGGCTGAAAGCAGGAACGCATGCAACGCTAACATACGATATACAATTAATGCCACCCTCCCCAAGCGAAAGGCCAGAAGCAATACTTTTTTCAAATGGACAGTGATAAAAAACACTACCCATACGAGAGTTAGGTTTAAAAACCTGAAAAATGCTTATTGGGAAACATGACATTATACTGGTTTACGTTTGAAAGCCTGACAGTACCCAGACATCACATCGTATCAAAGTGAACAGGAGGTAGAAGAAAATGCACATTTTGAACGCAGCCACCTAGCTCCCTTAAATTTATATAATTGGGTTCCTTAGGACTTGCTGACAAAGAATATGTTAAACGTTACGCAAATAGTCTAGAAATTAACAAATTATAGCCAACATAAAATGATGGTGCTGTCAGACAACACCAAAATCAGAATTGCGCAGTGGCAGGTTTTGAAACCACCATTGTACGGGAAATAGGCCAACATGTTACCTCCTGTTTGATTGGCGGCAAGTATATGTAAGGCTAAACAGGATTAGTCGGTCTGCAAATACTATTTTTTGTTGTTAGGGGAGACGGAAGGAAGGGTACTTTTTTTCAAACGCTTGTGTAAACATGGCTCGATTGGTTAGACCCGCCAATATAGGCAATTAGGAGCGTCAGTTCAGTGCCACATGTTAAAATAAACTTACTAAGAAACAGTGCGTTGAGAGCCAGATCATATTTTTCTAAATAAAAGCCTAGGACAGAGGCGGATCGGAATTTGTGCCATTATTCATCGCCAGTCAACGTATCTGTGTAATATTTCCATGAATTGTGGTAAGCTTGATATATTCAATATCTTTTAATGAAAATTGAATGTAAATTGATAACACTAGTCAACAAATTTTCAAAAGTTTTTTGTACCAGAAATTAAATATACCATTTCTTATTGATTTTGACATGCTGATTTCAAATATCATAATGAAATTCACCAATTGGCTCTGGGTTTTTTTTTTAATGATGAATTTACATTACAGTAATACAAATAATGTATGCTTGTTTAATTCTCTGGGGTGAACAGCTAGTCTTTCTACTTTAGCATTATAAAAATTGTGGTTACATACTCAATTAATTGATATTTGAACATAAAATGATAGAAAAAATAAAAACATTATTTAAAGTTCACATATCATGTTTTAAAAAGGCACATTTGAACCCATTCCGTCATTATTCAGTCGCTGTTCGAGCTCTCTTTGCTTGCTTCTTGTAGTCAATCGATGAGGTGTCTCTTGTCACAGTCCAACAGTAATCAGCAAGCATTGAAGGGCTCCAATTGCCTTGATACCGTGTCTCCATAGCAGCAATGTCCTGGTGAAATCGTTCACCATGCTCATCACTGACCGCTCCACAGTTTGATGTAAAGAAATCCAAATGAGAATCCAGAAAATGAATTTTCAAAGACATGTTGCAACCAAGGCTCTTATACTTCAGAAGGAGATTTTCTACAATTTCATTGTAATTATCAGATCTGTTGTTTCCAAAAAAAGTGTTCACCACTGACTTAAATGCTAGCCATGCTGCTTTTTCCTTGCCATGCAACACGCAAAGAAACTCGTCATCATGAAGAAGTTTTCGAATTTGCGGACCAACAAATACTCCCTCTCTTATTTTAGCTTCACTCAGTCTTGGAAATTTTCTGATGAGGTATTTGAAAGCATCATCTGTTTTCTCCATTGCCTTGACAAAGTTTTTCATGAGACCCAGCTTAAAGTGCAAGGGTGGCAACAAAATCTTGCTGGTGTCGACAAGTGCTGGGTTCTCAACGTTCTTACTGCCAGGCTGCAATGACTGCCTGATTGGCCAATGTCTTGTGATGTAATGGTCACTTCGTGCTCGGCTATCCCACTCACAGAGAAAGCAACAGTACTTGGTGTATCCACCCTGTAGTCCAAGCAAAAGAGCGACCACTTTTAAGTCAACGCAAAGTGATCAATGATGATGATCGAAGTTTATACACTTCAAAAGCTGCTTAATGTTTTCATAAGTTTCTTTCATATGAACTGCGTGACCAACTGGAATTGACGGTAACACATTACCATTATTCAACAAAACAGCTTTAAGACTCGTCTTGGGTGAATCAATGAAAAGCCTCCACTCTTCCGGTATGTAATTGATTTTGAGGGCTGCCATTAAACCAGAAATGTTGTGGCACGCAGAAAGGTCACCCTCTTTGAAAAAGAATGTAATAAGCGGCTTCTGGCGGTTCCTATACACAGAAATTGTAACATCTTCTGCTAGGAGATTCCACTGTTGCAATCTGGAACCCAAAAGCTCCGCCTTGTTCTTCGGTAAATTCAGATCTCTTACAAGATCATTCAGTTCACCTTGGGTTATTAAGTGTGGTTTAGTGGATGTAGTTTGCTCAAAATCTGGGTCGCTTGAGGTTGATGGTTCAGGACCACCAATGTCCTCTTCTTCATTAGTGGAAGCAGCTGAAAATGATTCTGGCACTTTGGGAACTGGTAGGTCATCGCCATGTGGTACCGGACGTATTGCAGAGGGGATATTTGGATATTCCAGAGTCCATTTTTTTCTTCTTTGATATGCCTTTCCCAATTGGAGGGACCATGCAAAAGTAACAGTTGTTGAGATGATCAGTGGGCTCTCTCCAAATCATTGGGACTGCAAAAGGCATAGCTTGCCTTTTGCCAGTCAACCACAGTTTAAGATGTGCTGCACATGTATTGCAGCATATGTGTGGCGCCCAGCTCTTATCTTGATCTCCTATTCTGCAGCCAAAATACAAATCTTAATCACTTTAGTTATATTTCGTTTTTGTGATAGAAATGTCACCTAACCACATATATAACAGAAATTATTAGCACTGTTCACACATGTCCTAGGCATTTCTAACTACGATACTTTTGATAAGGACAATTAACTAACTAATGGCAAAATTTTATCAGAGATAAGATATTTATACACAAAGGTGATGTAATCATAGGTAGGATTGCATCATCAACTTCTAGTTACATTTTTATTAGTCATTAGAAAAAAAATTGTGCAATCGCCCACAACAGTTGCGTCATATATATATAAATTGACCGTAATTAAATAAACTAGCAGCATATATCTTGAAAACTAGAGCCAATCAACATTTTTTAATGTCATTTTCGTTTTCAGCACACCAAAATTAGTTAAGATCAGTTATTTTCATTTCTGGTACATTTTGGTTGTTGACTAGTGTAATTTATGACTGTATATGTGTGTGGTTCAGTAGCGAACATGAGGCAAGGCCTATATAGTGCTCCAACCTGAACAGAAGGTGTCGGAGAAAAGTAAAACTGCATGGAATTGCCAAACAGTATACTGACACCTATCTTATTGACTAGAAGGAACTAAGGCTGGAATTGCAGAGGCGTAGTAACCATTTAGGAGGAGAATACTGGTGTAAATTGTTTCAGATGAAGATAGAAGTTGGCCTACCGCTCTGAACTCAGTGTTTGTTCTGTATTGTGTTCAGTGTAGAAATAGATTATAAATTAGATCTGAAGTAGGAGGTACAACCTTCTTGTTTCAGGGACTGTGGTCCTAGTTATTGAAGCAGCACCTGGTCTGGGTTTTGCTGAATCCAGAGGCTGACAGCATACTCCTTGGTCCAGATAGCGACCAGTGAGGTGTCTCCAGAACACAGGAAGCAATCGAGCAGAGAAGTCTTTTCCTGCCGCCATCACGAAAGGTAAGCTTCTGTGGCCAGAGTAGCTCAACATTATGTGCCCCCTCAAAAATTGACATTTTGTTAACCACAGAGGGACAATTAATTGGTTCAAATGACAGGAACTGTGAAAGTTTCCCAATACTATTTCCCCGATAATCAAACACTTGAAGTCATGATGAAAAACAACAACCAAGCTTGAACAAAACCAGTATTACCTCATATTACTACTGCACAAATTACACACATAGAATAATAATAATAAACTATGTCAATACAAAGTTCATATATATAAACTGTGTAAATAATACTTGTAATTACATTTGATTGTGATTCCTGATTCCCTGTGTAGTTGAATCAGGATATCCATTATTGACAAGAATTAATATATATATTTTTAAACTTAAACACTTGACTCATTTAAGATAGTCTTATAGAGTGTTATATGTGTGTGAGTGTCACAGTGTTGTAAAGTGTTGTAGAATAAATTAAATTGTTTATCTGTCTGTTGTTGTTGTGACTTACACTTCATCATTTTCATAACCCTAGACATTTAACGTAGTCATCACAATATTCCAGAATAATTCTGACTGAGGCATAAATGTGGTAGCAAGTAAGGTCATCTGTAATACACCACACTTATTAGATACAGATACCTTCACAGCTGATCTCAGTCAGTACACTAAGTCCCCTATACATATTTATAACATCCCACTTTACCACAAGCATAATAATGAAGTTCTTTTTCGGTAATCCCTCAAGTTAAATGAATGAGTGAGAACAAAAAAAAAAAAAAAGCAAACGGAGAATCTTCTTCTTCCTTCCTCGTTCGTCCTGAAAAGGACGTTGGTTGCGTTGTGCCCGTTTACAGCGAAGCTGCAATATTTGCGCCTTTCGGCCGACACATCCGACTTCCGCACGGCATTTTTTGGACCGGGTTAGCCTTCCCTCTTCGATCCCTACTCTCTCAGCCAGACTGCAGTGATGCAGCCTGTTTCCAGGACCACCACTTGGAGGTGGAGTAGGGTCTTGGTCAGCTCTGATTCGCTGACCCTGACGCAAGCAGTCTAGCTATGGGTCGCTGACTGCATTCTCTATTGTTGCATCTTTGGGTCCCAAACGGAGAAAGAAATTAGAGACTGTAAAGGGCAATTTTTACTATCTTGCAATATAATACATTTATATACTTATTATGTTCGCAAATATTTGGTAATCAAAGTATTTCCTTTTTAAGTGCTTAAGGAGAAGTCATTTTTGAGTTACTTCCCTTGAAAGTAGTTCCGTCATCTTCGATCGGACTCCGCGGACGAGTCTAGGCCTACTGCGATTTATTCTTTGGCTGGGTAGGAATAGATTGTTCTTGCTTCAGTATATCTATGGCCTGAATTTATACGTAGTGTTTGTATGAGTAGGACGAGTCTGTCTTATATATGGATATCTTTACATTTCTAAGTCGAACTATGTTGGTTGTCGCTAGAAAAGGTCAAAGGCTATGCAGCGGAAGTATCGCTAGCAAGGGGGGTGATTCATGGCTGCCATCCTGGCTGGATGTAGAATTTTGTGGTAGCCGGCCTAGCGCCGAAAAAGTGATCTATATGTGGATGGGGAAAAGTGATAGTCATTTAGACATGTTGTATGTACTTTACCCCAGTGTTTATTCTCTTTTGCCAAGGAATGGCAAAGTTATATTTCGCATAGAAAGGTAAAACCACAATTTATTATGAACTTGGGCTTCGCCATCGTTGTTGATAAACAGATGCACAGTGGTACTTTTGAAAAGAATATTTATTCAAAGGAAGACGACATTCCTATGTATCAACACTAGATTATATGATATTATTCAATTACTTCTATGATAGAAGTCATGAAGAAATGAGGACATTTAACGAATGACCAATTTTGGTCTGGGTCCTATAGTGAGTGAAACTCACGAGAGAAGAACAGCCATGTTGAAATTCATATACTTTGTATTTATCGAGTGAGAAAAAGGGATGCCTGTACTATCGCTCGATGAGCCAAGAGATCACTGCTACATGTGAGAACCCATGTCTGGGATTCCTATATCTTTATGGAAAATATATATATTGAACTTTACGTGAAGGGATATTCACTAGACGAGGTTAGGTCTAGGAGCCTTCCTATATATTGGTTATGGTCTGACGTGCCCAGTCAGTAAAGCCAGATGATTTACATGATGGAACTCTGAATGTTTATTTACGAATGCTCCATTATGATATTTGCCAAGCATGAATGCTAACTTAAGATGATATTCCTGTGATCAACATTATGCTGTCTATGTCGACATTTGTTCCTGTAACCATACACGTACTGTCCAAGTGTGCGTCCCATTAAATGTTATAAAAAGACCACCGTAGTTCCAGTACTTCTTGAATTCGAACAGTGTGAGTATGAGTGATGTACTATCAACCTGTCAACTCTATCGAATCATTCTACCATTCGCGTTCTGACATTCACATACACACTCATTGTTTACACTCACATTCTTGTCGGAGCCTCATCACGTTCCAGGACAAGATGACCTGTATGACCAAAACTGTGCTGGGTTTAATGAGTTGACAATCGTTACACTTTACTACACCAGTCCCAACATCTACATTTATCAACTGGTGGACATTCACGTCATTTAACAAATAAAGCGTGATTCAACAACTAGTAGCCAGTATGAGTAAACAACTAAACAAGAGTTTAACAACTGGTGTGCCAGCTTCCTGGGTCAACCTGCACAGTGACCATATTGAGAAGTAAACTACTGAGACCAGACCGTTCCTTGGGGTCTGTTACGACACACAAATACATCAGCAGTACAACTCTACAGTGATGTCAGCGTGACCTGTCCTGTCGAGAGTATGCGGTAACTAGGTCAGCGTTTGTTGACATTTGGTTCGTTGGACATTTGCCATACAACTGACAGTGTTACACAGCAAGCTTGGTTGAAACATAGAACATTACACATCAGGACTGGAGAATATTTGACAGTGTTTGCGAAAGGAAATGTTATTGAACTGAGAAGTCCTACATCGATTGTTATCATTCACATCAACGATGGAGCTTCTATTTCTGTGTTGAATTTAAAATAATTAGACCAGAAGTATTTGTTTAATAAAGTACCACAGTACTGTACTATTGGGCAGTGTAACTGAGCCTTCTTTACAACACATTCTTTCTGCAACACTCTATTTACATCATATTGCCATACTATTTATGCAATTATGTATTTATGTTTAAATATTTATATGTGATATTTGTTTGTATCCAGCGGGTTGTTGTTTTGGTTGGGCGGTGTCACACAGCAGAGTATCCCACGTAATAGAGGGTCTGATGTGTGCGTTTCTATAGGTGCAATTTTCTTGATTGAAAATTTGCTGCGACAGCTGTTGCTATTAGTGTTAGCTGTGAAGACTGTACTCATTGTTGTTTTTGTAATATTCCTCTGTTCTTTAGTTTGTTTTGATTTGTTTGTAATTTGTTGGTCTACCCTATTCTATCTTTCAGTTCTATTCTCAATTTATATTTATATACTGTGGCGTTATTTGTATTTGTTATCCTCTTGCGGTTTATCTTTTATTGTTTTTCCCATTTGATTTATTTCATCTCCGCAAATGTTTTCATGTTCTCCTGTATAACTGTTTTGTTTTGTGCCTGATCGACATACACTATTTAAAATATAGTTGATCATATAAATTGATGTACAAGAAGCAACTGATAGTTAATTGCTATTACTAAAGGTACACAGTTGATGATATAAAACACTATTTCTGGTGCACTGCACTTATATTATAGAGTGAACCAGCAACTTATAGCTGTTATTATATAAGGATTTATACAAGACCTTTGTAAGGCTTGTTTCCCACAGTGATTGGGATAGTTAAGTACTATTTTCCACAGGTTACAAAGTTATCATACAAGGTCTTTGATTAAGACTAAGAAAGTGAATTTATTTACTTTTGCAAATTACTGATCTTATTAGACAAGATGTCTACTTTAGATTATTTTATCACACAAGGCAAGATTCTTGATAAGACTGGTCAGCAATTAGAAGAATGGGCAGTTGCTCAATATGACAAAGCATTGGCTGCTGAAGAAAGAAAAGCATTGATTGAAGAAAAGAAATTAGCAGCTGAGGAGAAAAAATTAGAAGCTGAGGAAAAAAAATTACAAAGAGAGTATGAACAAAAGAAATTGCAGATACAGACTGATGAAAAAAGATTCCAGATGGAAATGGAAAAAGAGAAAAGAAAAGATGAAGCTGCTGCAGAAGAGAGAAAATTACAAGCTGAAGCTCAAGAGAAAAAAGCAATAAGAGAACATGAACACCAAAAAGAACTTTTAGCATTTGAGTTAGAAAAGTTAAAGTTAACAAACATAAGTGATGGTAATCAAGCATCTGGTGGTAATGGTAAACCCTTTACTTACAAGGTCAAGGTACCAGCGTTCAACCCTTCCAGTGATGACATAACATTCTGGCTAAATAGATTTGAACGCTCGTGTCGAGCCCATAATGTGGACAAATCACAATATGCTAACCAGTTATCAGAAAATCTGAAAGGTGACTCTCTGACTAGTTTAAGTTTGGTTGAAGAGGCTGACAAAGATAACTATGATGTTATTAGGGCAGCCTTATTAAAGAAGTATCAGTTGTCTGAAGAGGGTTATCGGAAGTTGTTTAAGACAATGGTGCCTGAGGCAGGTGTAGAATTCTCAGAATTCATTGCAAGGACACGTCTTACATTTGATCGTTGGATTGAGCTATCCAAAACAGAAAAGACTTATGAAGCCCTTATGGACTTGATACTCAGAGACAAGATTATGTCAAGTATAAATAAACCTTTCCTCGAATTCTTACATGAGCGTAAACCTAAGTCTCTAAAAGAAATGGAACAGTATTGTACCCAATACGTCACTGCACATCCGGACGTAGCTATTAGCAACAGTAAGGTTAAAGAAGGTATGCCAGTTGCTTCTGCAACACCACACAACCCTAATCACTCTCACAAATTCCAAGGACCTCAAAATAAGTTTAATAAAAAAGGTAACTATTACAGTTATCAGAACCAAGGTAACCAATCATTTCAGGGTTCTTCTTCGAATACCTGGAGAAGAGCTGACAGCCCTCGATTCAGGGGTGGTCATAATTACAGGAACTTTCACAAAGGAAGTCATTCTAGAAACTATCCAAGTTTTCCTTCATGGAGACAACAAGATCATAATTACAGAGATACTCATTATAATGAATATGATGATAGTAACCAAAGGAGCTATGATTCAAACCCGAGTAGGGGTTATAATAGTGGAAACAATGATAGGTACAGAGGCAATAATAACAGAGGTAGAGCACAATTCAAAAAACATAAAGCTCATTACCAGGCGAACTCTGCACAGCAAGAGTCCCACGAAGCCTATAAACAAAATAAAGATAATGATGACTCTAATAATATGGCATGTGCCGCTTTTGATTTTGGGAGAGCATCTCAGTGCCCCCAATGCAAAACATTATTTGAGCCAACCACAGTGTCTACTTTAAGCTGTGGGCATCCTCTTCCCGCTCTTCCTGCGTCAATCGCGCATGATGGGAGAGGTTCTCTTGTCTTACACAAAGGTTTAGTAAATGACAATCCAGTCTCAGTACTTTTTGATTCTGGATGCACAACTATTGGGGTTAGGCAGTCACTCATAGATCCTTCTCATTCTACAGGCAAAGTAGTCAAATGCGTAACATTTGGCGGCACCATAGAGAAATACTCTACCGCTATCATTAGGATTGCTACTCCTTTCTTCACAGGAGATGTACACGCATGTCTTTTGCCGAATCCGATCGCTGATCTTATCATCGGTCGCATTCACGGAGTCAAAGAATGCACTCCGGAGCAAATTTCCGTTTGGGAAAATCAAAATATGCAATCTGCTAATGCGGCAGTCACTAGAGCTCAAGCTCTCAATATGCCTGAAACTTCATCTGTTGAAGATAATGAAGTGCATAACCAAGATGATCCCTTGGTAATTTCTCGTGACTCGTTTATAAAACAACAAGAAGAAGATCCGACTCTTAAGAAATTCTTCACTCTTGTAACGAAAAGTGATCCGAATAAAGATTCAAATTGTAAATCTTGGATTACAATGAAGAATGGCGTACTTGTACGTATGGTGCAAGACTCCACTAAGTCAAGTCATTCTCAGATTCTTGTACCCAAGAATTTGAGAGTTAAGATCTTACAACATGCACACGACTCTCAGTGTGCTGGTCACATGGGTTTTTCCCGTACAAAGTCAAGAGTTCTTGCGGCTTTCTTTTGGCCTTTTGTGAACAAGGACATACGGATCTATTGTCGATCCTGTAAAGTATGTCAAGAAGTCAAATCCAAAGGTCCTCGTCATGCTGCGCCTATTCAGGCTGCAGATATTCCTATTCGTCCATTCCAGAAAATGGCGATAGACATCATTGGTCCATTCAAGATCAAATCTGCTAGAGGACATCAGTTTATCTTAACGTGTGTAGACATGTGCACACGTTGGCCAGAGGCTATCCCTCTAAAGAGCATTACTACTGCTGACATTGCAGATGCTCTTTGGCTTATATTTTCTCGGCTGGGATTCCCCGGAGAAATATTATCAGATCATGGCACCCAACTGATATCGGATACCATGTCTCAAGTAATGTCTACTCTACAGATAGAGAGATCTTTGAGTAGCATCTATCATCCTATGTCCAATGGGATGGTCGAGCGACTAAATAGAACACTTAAGAACTTATTAGGGAAGATAACTGAGGATCATCCTCAAGATTGGGATAGGGTTTTACCCGCGGCCCTCTTCGCGTATAGAGAGGTCCCCAATGAACATACAGGGTTTTCTCCCTTTGAACTTGTCTTTGGCGCGCGACCGCGCGGCCCAATGTCTTTGCTGCATGATCTTATAACAGCTGACAATATTGACGATGACACAAAATCTTCTTACGAGTATGTCATCGCGCTGAGACAAAAGATTATCGAAGCATGCAAATTGGCAACGTCCTCTTCTGAATTTGCTAAGCAGAAGGCAAGACAATTTGCTAATAAGAAGAGAACTTTACGACAACTTTGTCCTGGTGACAAAGCATTTGTTTTGCTACCTTGTCGTGAAAATAGACTCCTTATTAGTTGGAAAGGTCCGTACGATATAATATCGAAAATTTCAGATGTTGACTACATCGTCGATATCAACGGGAAGCATAAAACCTTCCACATCAATATGCTTACGGAGTTCCATGAACGTCCTGACTATCTACAGCCTATTTTCCAGGCAACGGACGATTCTCATGTCAAACATGGTCATTACTCATCACTGTCTGTAATACAGGATGAGGAAACAAGTTTTTCGGATGTTAATCTTCCGCTTCCAATGATCCCACTTCATTCTAGTGAATCATGGAAAGACGTTACTGTTTCTCCTGATTTGTCTCTAGGAGAACGGCGACAAGTTTCGTCTATGTTACAAACATTTCAGGATGTCCTCACTGACATCCCTGGACAAACTCATGTCATTGAGCATGACATTGTTCTAACTGAACATACTCCAATTAGGGTTAGACCTTATCCTATCCCTATACATTTCCAAACACAGGTTGAAAAGGAGTTGGATGAAATGATAGATTTACAAATAATCGAACCATCCACTTCTGCATATTCTTCGCCGATGGTTATTGTTCGAAAAAAAGACAATAACATACGTCTTTGCGTTGACTATCGCAAATTGAATCAAGTTACGAAGTTCGATGCTGAACCTATGCCTTTACTGGAAGAACTACTTACTCGTCTTTCTAAATCGCATTTTTTCACTAAACTTGATTTGTCTAAAGGATATTGGCAAGTTCCATTATCCGAACGCGCCAAACCTCTTACCGCTTTCTCTACTCCCAGAGGCCTTTTCCAATGGAATTTTATGCCTTTCGGCCTTATGAACGCACCAGCTACATTTGTACGCATGATGCGTCGAATCCTATCGTATCGGTCAGATGTCATTGCTTATCTAGACGACATCTGTCTTTTCAGCGATACTTGGGAAGATCACTATTCAGGGTTAGTTGAATTATTATCAACTCTGCGTGAGTATAACCTGACAGCAAAACCATCTAAAGCTTGTATTGGCTTTAGCGAAATTGCTTTCTTAGGCCATCGAGTAGGTCACGGTTTCTTGAAGACAGAAGACCATAATATCACTAAGATACTTAACATCTCTATCCCTAGGACTAAAAAGCAAGTGCGAAGTCTTTTAGGTCTCATACAATTTTATGGACGTTTCATTCCGAATCTGTCCTCTATCATGGCACCTCTCTCTACACTATTAAAGAAAGGGTCGCCTAACATGGTTCACTGGTCTCATGAATGCCAATCTTCACTAGAGAAGATCAAAACTATGTTTTCATCACCACCTATTTTAGTGTTACCTACAACAGATAAGACATTCGTTCTTCGTAGTGACGCTTCATCCACTGGGATTGGAGCGGCACTAATGCAAGAGTACTCTGGAACTCTGCATCCTGTAATGTATATATCCAGAAAACTTAATGCTGCAGAAAGGAATTACTCGGTTTTAGACCGTGAATTATTGGCAATGGTTTGGTCAATTCTCAAACTCCAAAGATTCCTTCTGGGCGCGCATTTCGTGGTGGAAACTGACCAAAAAGCTCTTACGGCTATCCAAAGTAAGAACTTGAAGAGCTCGAGATCAACTCGATACGCAATCGCTCTTCAACCTTTTCATTTTTCGGTACGAGCTATCCGTGGTTCAGAAAATGTGATGGCGGACATTCTGTCCAGATGCCCACATGATGCCACTTAACTGTTAAATATTGGATCTTTTTAATATGTATAACTTTACAACAGTTATTTTTTGTTTCTTTACTAAGATACACATTTGTAATTTAATAATAGAATGATGGTATCGCTACTTAGCGGTTTATTGATGTTTATTCACCGCTGTTCTTTGATGATTGTTTCTTCATAAATCATAAATTTAAGATTATAGTGTGAATTTTTGGTATGCATTGTATAATTACCAGAATTGTATTATACGTACATCACACCTTCCTGGAAACATTTATTCGTAGAGAAACAATTTCTCTCAGATTTTGAGATATATTCTCACCGGTCATATTAGGAATTATAGTTATTCCTGATATTTGCATCTGCGCAGTATTCTTGCGTTTTGAGCCTATTGTATGGTGCTCCTAGATGTATTTAAAAAAAAAAAAATTTTTTTTTTTTTTTTCCCGGGAGGTGTGGTAAGACTGTAAAGGGCAATTTTTACTATCTTGCAATATAATACATTTATATACTTATTATGTTCGCAAATATTTGGTAATCAAAGTATTTCCTTTTTAAGTGCTTAAGGAGAAGTCATTTTTGAGTTATTTCCCTTGAAAGTAGTTCCGTCATCTTCGATCGGACTCCGCGGACGAGTCTAGGCCTACTGCGATTTATTCTTTGGCTGGGTAGGAATAGATTGTTCTTGCTTCAGTATATCTATGGCCTGAATTTATACGTAGTGTTTGTATGAGTAGGACGAGTCTGTCTTATATATGGATATCTTTACATTTCTAAGTCGAACTATGTTGGTTGTCGCTAGAAAAGGTCAAAGGCTATGCAGCGGAAGTATCGCTAGCAAGGGGGGTGATTCATGGCTGCCATCCTGGCTGGATGTAGAATTTTGTGGTAGCCGGCCTAGCGCCGAAAAAGTGATCTATATGTGGATGGGGAAAAGTGATAGTCATTTAGACATGTTGTATGTACTTTACCCCAGTGTTTATTCTCTTTTGCCAAGGAATGGCAGTTATATTTCGCATAGAAAGGTAAAACCACAATTTATTATGAACTTGGGCTTCGCCATCGTTGTTGATAAACAGATGCACAGTGGTACTTTTGAAAAGAATATTTATTCAAAGGAAGACGACATTCCTATGTATCAACACTAGATTATATGATATTATTCAATTACTTCTATGATAGAAGTCATGAAGAAATGAGGACATTTAACGAATGACCAATTTTGGTCTGGGTCCTATAGTGAGTGAAACTCACGAGAGAAGAACAGCCATGTTGAAATTCATATACTTTGTATTTATCGAGTGAGAAAAAGGGATGCCTGTACTATCGCTCGATGAGCCAAGAGATCACTGCTACATGTGAGAACCCATGTCTGGGATTCCTATATCTTTATGGAAAATATATATATTGAACTTTACGTGAAGGGATATTCACTAGACGAGGTTAGGTCTAGGAGCCTTCCTATATATTGGTTATGGTCTGACGTGCCCAGTCAGTAAAGCCAGATGATTTACATGATGGAACTCTGAATGTTTATTTACGAATGCTCCATTATGATATTTGCCAAGCATGAATGCTAACTTAAGATGATATTCCTGTGATCAACATTATGCTGTCTATGTCGACATTTGTTCCTGTAACCATACACGTACTGTCCAAGTGTGCGTCCCATTAAATGTTATAAAAAGACCACCGTAGTTCCAGTACTTCTTGAATTCGAACAGTGTGAGTATGAGTGATGTACTATCAACCTGTCAACTCTATCGAATCATTCTACCATTCGCGTTCTGACATTCACATACACACTCATTGTTTACACTCACATTCTTGTCGGAGCCTCATCACGTTCCAGGACAAGATGACCTGTATGACCAAAACTGTGCTGGGTTTAATGAGTTGACAATCGTTACACTTTACTACACCAGTCCCAACATCTACATTTATCAACTGGTGGACATTCACGTCATTTAACAAATAAAGCGTGATTCAACAACTAGTAGCCAGTATGAGTAAACAACTAAACAAGAGTTTAACAGAGACATACCTAAAAAAACAAAGGATAAAGAAAACATGACAAAACTTAAACGGATAGCACAGGGCAGGGTAGCTTGGCGTGAACCATTTGAAGACATTCTCCAAAGGGAGCTAACGGTGCTAATGATGATTCTGTTCACATTTTCTTCAACGAAGTACACACGGCTAAGTAATAGAATGCCTCTGCTTCGTGATAGAAAAGTACTGCACTCGACAGCACGATGATAAAGCACATATTTCTGTTTACTCTGAATTACTGTCACACTAGTTGATCCTTGGAACTGCAGATTCAGCTGTCTGAACTGCTTCGAGCTAACAAGAAAAAAAAACACCTGCTCGTTAGTTGAAAACATAGATTATAGACCACACTGTCTTTTTATATTAGGACATGCGCTCTAATATAACCGACGGACCGTGTGTCTAGGTTGAACTCTAATAATGGAATATAACCGACAGACCCTGTGTATAGGCTGAACACCAAACGAGGCACAATTTTATTTTTAAACCTGCTCGTTGCGCAAGAAAAAGATTTTTAATGACATACGAAAATAAAAAAAACAAATAACACAACATCGTGTGAGGTCAGAGATTCAGCAAAATGTAACACAAACATTCCATGTTACCTGATATAGCTAATTATGGCGAGCTTCTAAAATATCACGACCCGTCAGGAAAATGTTCAGTCAGAAAAATAAACTTGACTTGACGGTGACTTCCAGCTAACGTGGAAAGAAATTGCATTCAAAACAAATTTAAGCGCAGGCCCCTACGTACATCATCATCATCAGCTGCCATCTCCACAACGAAGGTTGTCTGTAATGGATCTCCAACGTCTTCTGTCTCTTGTCTTGGTGGTGCACTCTGATAGACTCTTTCCTGCCCAACTCTTGATGTTATCTTCACACTTATAGCGCTGTCTTCCCCTTGCACGTTTGCCTTCAACTCTCCCTTCTATTATGGGCTTCTGCAAGGTGTTATGCCTTTTTGTGCGGCCAAAGTATTTTAGCTGCCGAACTTTTATCTCCCTCATTAGTTCTCTTTTCATACCTAGATTTTTTTAGGACCTCCTTATTTGTTTTCTTCTCTTTCCATGAGATACGCCCCATTCTTCTATAGATCCACATTTCAAGAGCCTCAATTCTTTCTTCCAAATGCTTATTCATCGTCCATGTTTCTGCACCATACAGAAATGCAGAATATATATATATATATAACACTTTATGATTCTCAGTTTTAATTTCCTACGTATAAGCTAAAGTGCTACATAAGTTCTTAGTGGTTGTGTGGTGTAGCAATTTACATGAAGAGGTTGCTAGCCGCATTCACAACCTCGGTTTAGTCCCTTAAGTGGTGCTTAGCTGGTAGGGAGGATAATGTGATTCGCTTCCATTGCTAGGCGGGGGTGCCGCACGGAAGGTCCTGGGTTCGATTCCCCGGTAAGCCACTCACGTCTGTTGTTTTTCTGTTGTCTAGTTTTCTACTTCTTTATTATTCACGAGTGCCTGAAAACATACCTTTATGTGAGTGTAATATTTGTTAAGTCCCTTCGCACGGTATCTCTACCTACTGCCTAATGCCCATGTTTTTCGTGAGAGAAATGAATTTTGTTGCAGGTCCGAGCGCGTGCGAGGGCTTGTGTTGTGAATAAAGTGTGATTGCTTGTTTGTGTCTGCGTCTGTATTTCATGTCAGTCATCATTAGTGTGCGATTTAACTGAATAACGAGTAAGTCACCAGTCAAAACATGGCTAGAATTAATTATGTAGTGCATTCTATGCTGCATGTCCTTATGACGACATTAATTTTTACTGTAGTCATTCATCTGGATGCATTGGTTATGAAGCAATGTGCCAAAAATGGATGAGAGAAGTGGAAAAAAAAGCCAGTGGACTGACACCTGACTAATTAATTAACAGCTTTGTTATCAAGACATATTGTGTAAATGTACGGATAAACTTTAAAATCTTGCCTTGGTATTTATTAATAAAACATTAAAGATAATTCAAAATTAAATTTAACAATACTCCGTCTCCGAATGATTATTTAAAGTACTATCGACTAAATCGACCGAGTTACTGCAAATGTACTGAACTCACTGCATTATCTACTGATAAATATAAAAAAACTTATTCATGCTTACCGAAATGCAAAAAAAAAAAAAAAAAAAATTTATGAAAATTCCCGAAACGGTTTCCAGAATCAAACATCCGCCATAACTAAGGATGGAAACATAATATTATGCGTCGTTTCAAGAGGCGCGCAATGCAGCTCCACGCCCGATAAACGCGCCATGAAAAAAGACTGCAACTTTGGTAGGAAAAGATGTAACATAAAAGCGTCAGTCAAGGAGGGACAGGACAACTCTCTAATAAGGAGAATGTAATGTTTACTGTATTCACAGAGAATTTACTCACTCTAAATATTCTGTTCCAAATTACGCGAAGTTATGACCTGTGTAATGCCGAGGGGAGGGGTGGGGGGCGTTCTAAGGAGACAAAGAAAGAATGTATATACGCGTTACTTCTCCGTTGTTATAAAGCGACTAATATGAAGCTGCATGTGGTTCTGGCAACTTCATTATGTAAAAATAATCTGCAACAACCACTGGCTACTAAAGTACTCAACGCGTTGGTGCAGGTTTCCTGCAAAGAAACCAGCTGCAATGCCGACTCCCGTGCTTCACAAGCGAGAAATGATGATGATGGTCCATGTGCGTGCCTGGTTCTTGTGCGTACGAATACTGTGTTCTTTGTTTGAACAACGCACTTTTGGTGTATGGTGTGTGAATGTAGGTCGTTTCCTTTTATGTCCAACGAGTGCTGGTTAATTACCTTCATTTATTTATTTACTTATTCATTCTCTGTTCGCAGCACTCAGGTTTCCTTTATGATTTATCTACGTTAAGGCATGAGTGGAAATCCACAGAATCTTCAGGAACTGGTGTGGATCTACTGTCCTGGTCATGCAGGGGTACGTGGTAATGAGAGAGCCGACAAACTAGCGTCAAGAGCAGCCATAGTGGAGACACTAGATATGGATAAGGTAGAGATGCTAAGGACAATTAATGATCGTCTGTTATAGAACTACACTGCAATAGACCAATCAACAAGGCCAAAATTGTTGGAATTTGACATCAAACGACAGGCTAGCACTAGCAGGGATGGACGTATGAATAGGATACATCCGTCGTATATACCACCAGTGCGCAACAGGAACAGTTAGCATTTATACCCTTCGACATATGCTGAAGGAAACTGAGTACCTATGGGTTTGCCCGGGGTGCAATGATATCGATTAACAATAACAGTATAAATTACCAATATAATTTTGATAACTTACTATCCACTGAGTGTGAAAATTAACGAATTAGGCTATCGGATACATGTTATCGTACTGATAATTAGTTGTTTAGGACATGTACATGCAAAGTGCATAAGTGGATTGATGTTTTTGGGATTTAATGAATTTGAAGCAAGAGTATTATGTAAATATGCCAGCACCGGTGCAATCATACGGTTGTAGAAGATACGGAAGCTTCGAAGTAAAAAAACACCTATATTAATCTAATGGAGACATTTTTCACACTCCTGTTAATTCTAATCTCCTACATGGTATGTTGTATTTAACATATAACACCACATTTGTATTTAATTAAATCCCACCAACATATGTCAATATATTTAATGGAGAATAAAGCTGATGATACGTGTATATATAGGATAGGAACATTGTCGATGGAAATAAAATAATAAACAATAACACCCATACTTAACTACTTGAGACGCCTTCCCCCCACGGTTGTCAATTCTAATGATTCTCCTATATGGTATGTTGTATTTTATTATATCATATCAGTACATGTCAACGTATTTTATTGAGAATAAAGATTATGATACGTATGTTTGTATATGTATATGTAAATATATATATGTACGTATGTTTGTGTGTGCGTGTGTGTGTGTGTGTGTATATATATATATATATATATATATATATATATATATATATATATATATATATATATATATATATATATATATATATATATATATATATATATATATATATATATATATATATATTTATTAATTTATTTCTTTTTTTGCACGTACGCACGCACGTATGCAGTTATGTATCTATGCATGTATGCACACATAGATGTATGTATGGGCATGTGTATGTATGTACGGGTTGTAATATATGCACGCAATGTGATGTATATATTCACATATCTATAATGATAAATTATTATGTGACGTACGTATATAATATCATGTAATGTAATCCCCATTTTACAAACTGCTCAAGTGAAACGTCTATAACGAACAATGGCCCAATTCCGCCAACTTTCCGAGAAAATACAGAAAAAACGCACACTGCACCATGAAAGCTAAACTGAGCACCGATTTAAATTGCACGCTTTTCACTGAGCGTTTTTCAATGTGTTAAAAATATTCACACCAGCTTTTATGGAAAATACGGAAACGGCGCGCTGCGCTTTTAGTGAACGTTACTTTGAGTACCAGTTATAATCATCCCATATAATTAGGTCAATAAATCTACTTTATTCGGATTTCACATATCTCTTCACAAGTAACCCCTTTAGAAAATTACGTAGAAATTTAATAGTTCAGTTTAATAATAAAAGATCCACCCAATACATGACCATGTTTTTAACTGTAACGTTCTGGTTAAACTAAAGACAGAGGACTGCACTTCTTTTTTCTTAAATACTAAAAAAAAAAAAAATCACATGCATTAATTAAGGCGAACGAGTTTCCATTCCACGCATCAGTGTCGTAAATTTATTTTGAGAGAAAAGAGTCTTAGAAATAGTGGTCCGGTTTAGAGTGAAATGATGTTGGAAAACTCAGTGATAGAAACTGTAGAGATTAAATAGTTGCTTCACAGCGTGCTGGAGGAGAGTAAAGACAGACTTATTTACGACAAATCGTTTCTCTCAATCTTCTCTTCCGCTCTCCTGGTCAAACAATTATTTGCCAGTTTTCCAGACACACCTCTGCGCGCACACCGACTTGGTGTTTTCAAACACACAGACGACGTAGATACAAACTATATTAAACGAATAGGGGAAAAGTTGGGCTTTGGGTATCTCCAACACAGTACTCAATGAGTTTATGTGATTTTATTCACCTTAAACATCAATCACTAACAAATATCAGGTATTACATAAATTATCATAAGTACACAAATGCAAATAACAAGTTTGGGAGGGGTGAAGAAGAATGGTATCGACTAAGCCCTTCCCGCTTATTAGACAAAGATAAACCCAGTCCAGAGATAGATAATATCAGGAACACGGGTACGTTAACCTAACAGTGAAGTTAATTGCTCTGAAAGAGGTGTTACAAAGTTAGGTATAGGTGATAGAAAAACCTGTTCTTCCCAGCTGTTCTTCCTTTTACTAAGCAAATGGAAAGGAGGGGGGTTTAAAACAGAGTTAACCAATTATCACCTCCCCCTTAAAGGAACAGTGCAGGGAGTACAGAAAAATTATATTACCAGGCACGAAAGTTAACAGAAGGGTTACAAGAGAAAAAAAGATTAAATTTCCTGTCATTCATGCACACGCGTGAGGATCCACACTCATATACTCACACACTTACCGAATGCAGCCTCAGACGATCCAAAAAAGTATATAAAACAGCAAGTATTCTCTTGACATGTGAACTGTCTAGTCCTTCGATGTCCCGCCCCAGATGTTTGCGAGATTTTGCTGGTAACAAATATTCTCACTTATCGCAAGACTTGAAGACTAAGAGTTCTTGTGTTTTTTATATAATAAAAAAGGAGTCTATGGGATGGCACTGACACAGTTCGGCACAGGGGTGAAAATGAAGTGGTCTCTTTTAATCTTCCGCTATGGTAAAATTCCTTCAATGCGTGATGATAGTAACTGACCGGAAAGTTTTATTAAATCCAATTGAGGAAAAACTAGGCTCAGTCACAGTCAGGAAAATATGTACTCTCTCACAGTAAACAGTAAATATAATATCGCTACTGGCGATGATTACCTTCCAGTTTATCTTACAGGTTTGTAATGGTAATTTGATGATTGTTCTTTACAATGTTCTTGGGTGGGCTTTATTTCATTTAATTCTGACAGCTAGGTCGCAAAGGACCGCCACAAGATTATATTTAAAAGAAATGTTTCTTCAATATGACTGGAAGTTTATAGGATGATTTCTTTATTTCTTTCTTTATTTAGCTGGGACCGCAGGTTACGATCACTCTGTGTGAAAGAAAAAAGACATGTAACATACCGAAAAATCAAGCGCGATAAATTACCGCTTTGCACAGAATAGAAATCACTGCAAATATATATATAAAATCCAGGGGAAAATCTATAACAAGATTTCAATAAAGCTAGTGCTTCTGTAAAGGTCTGGCCAGCGAGTGATAAAGTGTCTATTCTTCATGGTCTATTTATCTAAAATGGAATGTAAGTTGAGTGGGACATGAAAAACTTGACAGCTTATTTCATCCCAGGAACTTTTGGGATCTGACCGCCAAATCAAGGGGAGAAGCCGCCCCCTGGTCTTCGTATCTCCGCTCGCTGCTGCCCGTTTCGGCTTTCCCCGTTCGCTCGGTTCTGCGGTTGACACCGAGACGCGAAAATAGCGGCAAGAAACTGCGTCTCGTATCAGGGACCACTACTGTCTTTGATAGCGCCGATAGTCTCCCCTGAAATCCCTCAGTCTGTCTCTTTGATCGTGGTCGCATTATCTGTTTGATTCTGGCAACGCCCCCCCCTCCCCACTGGCCAAGTTAATGAAAATAACTGCCTATGATTGTTCAAGAGATGTTAGTGGGCGTGATTTAATCTCTCCTTAAATCAATGCGATGACCAGAATAAACGATAGGTAAACTCTCCGCATATCAATCAGCAAACGTGTTTGCCCTCTGTGTGGAACAGTTGCATAGCTAATGAATCCACGTGAAAGAAGTCCCGTTTTTACAAGAAGTTACAACAAAGTTCAGGGTCAGCCGAGTTCGTCCATCACAATCGTCCCCTCTTTTGAGACGTGAAAACGTGTTTTCATGTTTGATTTATGACGATGAAGCTGCCCTGATCGGTAACTTTTGGATGATTGGTATCTTCACCTTCCTCCTCTTCCTCTGTAGTCCAGTTTCTACTCAGGAAATCAGCCCCGACATTCTGTCTTCCCGGAATATATTCCACTTTGAAAGAATAAACGCTTAAAAGGAGGGCCCAACGCATGATCCTAGCGTTAAATTCTTTATTGGCACCAAGAAATGCTAACGGAGCGTGGTCTGTTTGCACCGTGAAAGATGTACCATAAAGAAACTCATGATGGCGTCTGATACCGTCAATCAGAGCAAGACATTCCCTTTCAACTACGCTGTAGTTCCGTTCCGCTTTATTTAATTTCCGACTGCCATAGGCAACTGGAAATAGCATGTTCAGGTCACTGTCATCGGCTTGAAGCAGTGTTGACCCGATGCCCTGACCTGACGCGTCGACTCTCAGTACAAAAGGTTTCTTGAGGTCAGGCAACCTCAAAATGGGGTATGCAGACAACTGTCCTTTCAAAGTGCTATACGCGTGTTCGCACTTTTGATCCCATATGACCTTATCAGGACAACCTTTCTTTGTGAGGTCAGTCAGAGGTGCCGTCAGTCCGTTGAAGTTCTGGATGTACTTCTGATAGTATGCACATAGCGATATGAAGGAACGTACGTCTTTCTTCGTTCGGGGTCTTTTTGCTGCCACTATTTTCTCCACGTTCTTCTTAATAGGCCAACTGCATCCGTGAGAAATAGTGTGCCCCAGGAAGTCTAACTGTTCAAACCCGATGAGACATTTGCTAGGTCTGGCTGTGAGACCCGTTTCCTGTAGTCTCCTGAGGAGCATAGCAACCGTAGCAATATGTTCTTCATAGGTTTCCGATGCAATTAATATGTCATCCATGAAATTATGGATATGGGGACTTTGCAAAGGTTCTAGAAGCTTCCTCATCATCCTGGTGAACACTCCTGGTGCGTTATGCAAACCGAACGGCATCACATTAAATGTGTAATGTCCTTCGCTAGTGCTGAAAGCTAACAAAGGTTTAATTTCCTCCTTGACTGGTATTTGATAATAACCTTTACTGAGGTCAATCTTGGAGAAGATCTTTGCTTTGCTGAGCTTGGTGAACAACTCAGAAACAGTTTGGAGAGGTTCGGGCTGGAATTCCGTTACAGCGTTTAGCAACCTGTAATCAATGCACAGCCGAACTTCCTTATTGGGCTTCTGCAACAGCACTACACTCGAGCTGTAAGGAGATGTAGACTCACTGATAATTCCTGCCTGACGCAGCTTGTCTATTTCTCCGCGAAGTGCATCAGCTTTAGCGTACGGGATGGGGTAAACTCTGGTTTGAACCGGGGTCTCGTTTGTTAATTTCATATCAAATTCAATGAGATTTGTTCGACCAGGTACATCCGTTAAGACTGCACTGTACTGTTTTAGTAGAGCCCTGGTTTCTGTTTGTTGTTCTGGTGAGAGATTGTCGCCGAACTTGACATCTTTAAAGGATTCTGTGGGTTGCAGTGGATACTCCATGCAACCATCATCATCTTCCTCGTCTTCCGTTGCTATGGCGACAGCCAGGAGATGCTCGGAGGATGGCACCGGTCTTTCCAAATATTTCTTTAGCAGATTTATGTGGAAGACCTTCTCCTTTCCTTTGATGGAGATCTTGTAATTGGTACGTGAGATCTTTTTAAGGACGGTAAACGGTCCTTGCCATCCGATGCGAAGTTTATTGCTTCCGGTTGGAAGTAGCAATAGGACTTTCTCCCCTGGTTGTAGTTCTCTCTCTCTTTTGCAGCTTTGTTGTATCTTTTAGTAATTTTAGCGCGGGCTTTCTTAAGGTTGGTAGTAGCTAGATCCCATCCTAGCTTTAGCCTTTCCTTAAGCTCAGATACATACTTGCTTGCAGAGACGACTGTCTCGTCAGCCTTCTGGTCTGTCAGGGACCGAAGTAAGGCTTCTAGTGGCCCCTTAATAGGTCTGCCAAATAAAAGTGTAGCTGGCGCAAAACCCGTAGACGCTTGGGGTACCTCTCGGTAGGCGAATAAGGCAGCCGATATATATTGGTCCCAGTCTTCCGGTTTCTCCTGACCCAGCTTACGTAACATCATGGTGAGGGTACCGTTAAAACGTTCCACGAGCCCATTTCCGGCCGGATGGTAGGGACTTGTGTGGATATGTTTGGCCCTCAAGATCTTAAAGATCTCCTCCATTAACAGGCTACGGAATTGGGATCCATTGTCCGTCAAAACTTGTTGAGGGAATCCCAACCGTGTAAAAATTTGCACAAGGGCTTCTGCGACATGCTTGGAATTAGTGCATGGTAGCGGTACAGCTTCGGCCCACATAGTGCAAGTGTCGACTAAGGTCAGGATGAACCTGTTCCTTCTTTTGGTCTTTTCCAGGGGACCAATAATGTCGACAGCAACCCGTTCAAATGGAGTCCCTACTATTGGCATTTGCCCCATAGGTACTGGGGGTGTCAAGTGCTTGGGTGCTACCCGTTGGCACTGGGCGCAGGATTTCACATACCTGACAATGTCAGAGTTCATTCCTGGCCACCAATAGTGGTTTTTTATTCGCTGAATAGTGGCGTTTTGTCCCATATGTCCGCTAAAGGGAAGAGAGTGCCCCATTTCTAAGATCTGGCTTCTGTACTGCGTCGGTACTAGGAGCTGGTTATTCCCCGTGTCCGGGTTGCCCGTTCTACGATACAATACGCCATCCTTAGAAAAGATGTCTCCGTTGTGTCTGGGGTCCTTAGCCATGGGCAGTTTTTTAAAGCAGGGCGCCAGAGTAGGGTCCTTTTGTTGCGCCTCCTTCAGTTCATTCGGCAACAAATTTGGCGCAGGCTCCCTCTCCTTCTTGGCTTGCCCTCTTGTGGTTACCGCTGCCACAATCGGCTCCTTAGGTCTCCCAATGAACACATATCTACATCCCAAGATAACTGGGTAGATAGGATCATCCATAATGGCCGCTTTAATAACCCCTCTGACAAAATCAGAGTGTATTTCTACCAATGCGATAGGAAGCGTCCTGGGTGCATCACTCCTGAAAACTCCACTAAGTTTGACGGTTTCCTCTGTCTCCTGACCGGGTTTGACTAGGTGCCTAGCGACAATACAATCAAAACTTAATCCAGTGTCAAAAAGACAAGTAGTAGAGGTACCGTTCAAAATTACAGTTCCTCGAGTTGAGGGTCGGTCCCCCTCAGGTTGAGAATCACTGACATTGACTCTACCTTTCGAGGCTGTATGCAAACATCCAATGCGGTTTGCACCGGTTTGTTTGCCCTGATCAGACGTTCCTGGTGTAGGGGTCTTCCCTTTTCCTTGACCTTGGTGGCCGCGCTGCCACGTAGGCTTGTTGGGTTGATCAGAATTGTTGTTGGGGGGGTATCGGGTTTTGTAGAATTTCGATTTTTCCTGGGGGGGTTTCTGGGTATTGTTATCTCGTTGGTTATAATGTTGAGAGGAAGTGGAAGAATAGGATGCCTGCTCTAGATTCTGTTTACGAGATGGCTCATCTGTGGGTTTACGTTTAGTGCTGGGAAGTTCGGCCATTGCATTGCTATAGCGTTCGGCTTTATTGAGTATGTCTTCAAGCCTGACTGCCCCCTGTTCAGCCAAAAATCTACGAGTTTCATTCGACAAAGTGGATTTTATCTGCTCCACAAGAACAAGTTCGAGGAGTCCCTCATATGAAAGAGGTAGGTCAGATAATTCAATGCACTTTGTCAGATAACCCGTGAGACGTGAAGAGAACTGGGGAAATGTTTCCGTGCTCTCTTTTCGGCTGTTTCTGAACAACTGCAGAAACTTTCGGGCAGTCATCTCAAACTGCTGTAGTAAGGCCTTCTTCAACAGGTCATAATCATGTTGATTCGGTCCCAGCTTTGTGTACACGTCATAAGCATTGCCTTTCAGTGACATTGAGAGTTTAAGCGCCCAGCGGGTACTCTCTAATCCATAAAGATTCGCGAGTCTCTCGAATTTTTCTAGGTAGCTGTCAATTTTTTCGTTAGGGCTAGGAAAAGATTCTAAAGAAAACGACATAGCAGTTAATTGGGCAGATTGAGTACTGGAGAGGTCCATTGATTGAGACTGGGGCGAAGACGGCTCTCCGTTAGTCGAAGTAGAGGCGCCCCGACTCTCTAGAGCCTTAAGCGCCAGTTGATGCTGTCTTTCCTTGTCTCTCTCTCTCTCTCTCTCTGCGAGTTTCCATCTCTGCTTCAATTTTCTTCTGTTCCAAAAGACGTTCTTCCGCTTCTTTCTTTATCTGCCCTCTCCTGGGCTTCTCTCCTCTCTGTTCTTTCTTTCTCTTCCTTCCTCTCAGCTTCTGCTCTCTGTTGCTCCGCCTTCCTCTCAGCTTCGGCTCTCTGTTGCTCCGCGTCATATATTTCCAATTCCTGGTTAATAAACGCGTTTGCAGCTTCTGCATCTAATCCTGCCTCTTTCGCTTCCAGCCTCAAGATGGACCTCATCTTTATCCTCTCTGCCATTGTTAAAGAATAAGATGAAGTATGCCTAGAGAACTAGTAAGAAGCAACGCGAAAGGGAGGAACTCTGAACCGCTACGAGAAAAAAACACAAGTATAAATTTACCTGTGTTACCTCCTACCTGTACTGTGCAAACTTATCGCTGCTATTATCTGGCAATTAAGGCTCTAAACGCAAGCGACTATGCCACTAAATGGTAAGTTACACTGGAAAAGAATCTACTTTTACTAACAGTCGAGAAAAATTTATATTAAAACAATTTAAAAGGGAAAAAAAATTATTTTTTTTCCCCCTAAATTTTAAATCTCTGACAACAAACTCCGTCCCTAAAGTCAATTATTGAGATGAGACGTTGTTAACTTACTTTTTAAAAATCAGAACAATCCGTCTTTAGCTAAGCTCAACTCTTTTTAACTTCAAAAACCTTAGTGACTGTAAAACAATCACGCAATCCCAGCAACTCTTATAAAGAAAGAAATATAATTATCTCCGCCAGAGGATAATAAAAATAGCCAATATTTTTGTTTATCTGTACTTTCTACTGCTGTGGAGAGAAGACAACCTGTAAATATGCTGTGTGGACAACCCAAATACTTAAAGAACGTTTGTCTAGGGGTGTAATTATTTATTTATTTCCCTAATTCACAAAGACAGATCATTCACACTCTACCTAGTTAGACCCAGACTAAATCAGACTCAAAATATCTTTAACCCGGCTATGCGATTGCCTCAAATGTAGCTCAAGATCCCAGAACCAGCCCACAAATATGTGTGCATCAAATGTATCTCAAAATTATCCCGGCGAGCCAGCCAAATATTGTCGTAAATTTATTTTGAGAGAAAAGAGTCTTAGAAATAGTGGTCCGGTTTAGAGTGAAATGATGTTGGAAAACTCAGTGATAGAAAATGTAGAGATTAAATAGTTGCTTCACAGCGTGCTGGAGGAGAGTAAAGACAGACTTATTTACGACAAATCGTTTCTCTCAATCTTCTCTTCCGCTCTCCTGGTCAAACAATTATTTGCCAGTTTTCCAGACACACCTCTGCGCGCACACCGATTTGGTGTTTTCAAACACACAGACGACGTAGATACAAACTATATTAAACGAATAGGGGAAAAGTTGGGCTTTGGGTATCTCCAACACAGTACTCAATGAGTTTATGTGATTTTATTCACCTTAAACATCAATCACTAACAAATATCAGGTATTACATAAATTATCATAAGTACACAAATGCAAATAACAAGTTTGGGAGGGGTGAAGAAGATTGGTATCGACTAAGCCCTTCCCGCTTATTAGACAAAGATAAACCCAGTCCAGAGATAGATAATATCAGGAACACGGGTACGTTAACCTAACAGTGAAGTTAATTGCTCTGAAAGAGGTGTTACAAAGTTAGGTATAGGTGATAGAAAAAACCTGTTCTTCCCAGCTGTTCTTCCTTTTACTAAGCAAATGGAAAGGAGGGGGGGTTTAAAACAGAGTTAACCAATTATCACCTCCCCCTTAAAGGAACAGTGCAGGGAGTACAGAAAAATTATATTACCAGGCACGAAAGTTAACAGAAGGGTTACAAGAGAAAAAAAGATTAAATTTCCTGTCATTCATGCACACGCGTGAGGATCCACACTCATATACTCACACACTTACCGAATGCAGCCTCAGACGATCCATAAAAGTATATAAAACAGCAAGTATTCTCTTGACATGTGAACTGTCTAGTCCTTCGATGTCCCGCCCCAGATGTTTGCGAGATTTTGCTGGTAACAAATATTCTCACTTATCGCAAGACTTGAAGACTAAGAGTTCTTGTGTTTTTTATTATATAAAAAAAGGAGTCTATGGGATGGCACTGACACAGTTCGGCACAGGGGTGAAAATGAAGTGGTCTCTTTTAATCTTCCGCTATGGTAAAATTCCTTCAATGCGTGATGATAGTAACTGACCGGAAAGTTTTATTAAATCCAATTGAGGAAAAACTAGGCTCAGTCACAGTCAGGAAAATATGTACTCTCTCACAGTAAACAGTAAATATAATATCGCTACTGGCGATGATTACCTTCCAGTTTATTTTACAGGTTTGTAATGGTAATTTGATGATTGTTCTTTACAATGTTCTTGGGTGGGCTTTTTTTAATTTAATTCTGACAGCTAGGTCGCAAAGGACCGCCACAAGATTTTATTTAAAAGAAATGTTTCTTCAATATGACTGGAAGTTTATAGTATGATTTCTTTATTTCTTTCTTTATTTAGCTGGGACCGCAGGTTACGATCACTCGCTTTGCACAGAATAGAAATCACTGCAAATATATATATAAAATCCAGGGGAAAATCTATAACAAGATTTCAATAAAGCTAGTGCTTCTGTAAAGGTCTGGCCAGCGAGTGATAAAGTGTCTATTCTTCATGGTCTATTTATCTAAAATGGAATGTAAGTTGAGTGGGACATGAAAAACTTGACAGCTTATTTCATCCAAGGAACTTTTGGGGATCTGACCGCCAAATCAAGGGGAGAAGCCGCCCCCTGGTCTTCGTATCTCCGCTCGCTGCTGTCCGTATCGGCTTTCCCCGTTCGCTTTCTGCGCGTTGACACCAAGACGCGAAAATAGCGGCAAGAAACTGCGTCTCGTATCAGGGACCACTACTGTCTTTGATAGCGCCGATAGTCTCCCCTGAAATCCCTCAGTCTGTCTCTTTGATCGTGGTCGCATTATCTGTTTGATTCTGGCAACGCCCCCCACTGGCCAAGTTAATGAAAATAACTGCCTATGATTGTTCAAGAGATGTTAGTGGGCGTGATTTAATCTCTCCTTAAATCAATGCGATGACCAGAATAAACGATAGGTAAACTCTCCGCATATCAATCAGCAAACGTGTTTGCCCTCTGTGTGGAACAGTTGCATAGCTAATGAATCCACGTGAAAGAAGTCCCGTTTTTACAAGAAGTTACAACAAAGTTCACGGTCAGCCGAGTTCGTCCATCACAATCAGTTTAGAGCCAAACGATACCAGCCTTCCAGTCATATTTAGCAGTCGCCAGTTTCTTTTGATTTTAACTTTTGCCCTGACAATTAACAAAGCACGGGGGAAATCGTTTGATCATTGGTCAACTTTACGTAGCGCGGCCTAAAGTATATATTGAGGACACAGGCTATTGTTATTGTTATGCAGAATTGACATCATTGCACTCCGGGCAAACCCATAGGTGCTCAGTCTCCATCAGCATATGTCGAAGAGTGTGAATGCTAATTGTTCCTGTAGCTCGCTGGTTGTAAACACGGCGGATGCATCCTCTCATACGTCCATCTCTACTAGCTTTATGTTTGATGCCTAATTCCAACAGTCTTAACCTTGATGATTCATCTATTGCAGTGTCATTCTCTAACAGGCAATCATTAATTGTTCTCAGTATATCTCCCTTATCCATATCTAGTGTCCCCACTATGGGTGCTCTTGATGCTAGTCTGTCAGCTCTTTCGTTACCACATACCCCAGCATGACCAGGACAGTATATCCACACCAGCTCTTGTAGAATGGAAGCTTCTATGAATGTTTTCCATTCATGCCGCAACTAACCACTTTGAACCTTCCGAAGCATGGACTGAGAGTCGGACACAATGATTGCCTTTGTTAATGAAGTTTCAGTTATCCACCTTAAGGCTGCAGTACCTCCATTCTCATGCTGGAAGTTATCTTGTAAGCCCCGCTATGTTCGGCGACGATTCTGCCCTGTACCCGAGCAGAGAAGCCCCAACCGGATTTCTCACCCCGGATCACCGACCCATCTGTATACACGATTTCATCACCATCCCCAGAATGATCATGTATCAGTTGATTAATTTTCAGTTCTGCTATTCCATTCCCCCAATTTCTACACTCTCTCACAAGGCTGATGATGACCCGCTGGTAGTTATCCCAGTTCTCATCTGACATACACCATTCTTCCCCCTTGAATATATTATCAACTGTGGCCACCTGCTTGATAGTTGTCTCTGCCTGTGCCATCCATGACATCCCTCTCTTTATTATTGCTCCCTTAACACAGGCTATCAAGGCAAACATTTTAATGGTAACCGTATATTTTTAACAAATGTTGTGGTTAAGGATCTGTTGTGTAATTAGTTAAATTACACTCAACTTACCTATTCCTACTTCTGGGTTTTCTAAATGTACTGCAGATGCTAAAAGTATAAGATGTTGTCCTAATTCTTCTTCCGTCATTGTTTTGACGGTTATACGCGCTCGTGTATGTATACAAATGCGACGTGGATATGGCGTATGAGTGTAATGCGGCTTTCTGTATATGTATGCAATACTATATAATGTGTGGTTACGTCGCAAAGCAATGTATGTAAATTTCTGCCCCTTCCCATTGATTGACTGCAGCAAATGCTTCTAGTTCCTATGGGTAAACATCTATCTCCATCGACAACGTTTTCAAATTAACAAAACGAAAAAATAACTTAAAATACAGAAATGTCCTATTGAGAATACCAAAGAACAACAAAATATATGGACGTCGCAGACAAGGGGCGATCTTAGGAAGAAAACATGTGTTTTGTGTGTGTATTTATGTAAAAACTAACACTAAATATTTCTAAGACATTCGAGTAAGTTAGTTGTCTATGTAATAACTAACACTAAATATTTCTCAGACATTCGAGTAAGTTAGTTGTCTATGTAATAACTAACACTAAATATTTCTCAGACATGCGAGTAAGTTAATTGTCTAACACTAAATATTTCTCAGACATTCGAACTAAAATAACTACACTAAATATTTCTCAGACATTCTAGAGTTAGTTGTCTATGTAATAACTAAATATTTCTCAGTCATATTAAGTTAATCCATGTAATAACTAACACTAAATATTTCTCTCTGACATTCTAGTAAGTTAGTTGTCTGTGACATTCTAACACTAAATAAGTTCGAGTTTGTCTATGTAATAACTAACACTAAATATTTCTCAGACATTCGATTAAGTTAGTTGTCCATGTAATAACTAACACTAAATATTTCTCTGACATTCTAGTAAGTTAGTTGTCTGTGTAATAACTAACACTAAATATTTCTCAGACATTCGAGTAAGTTAGTTGTCTATGTAATAACTAACACTAAATATTTCTCAGACATTCGAGTAAGTTAGTTGTCTATGTAATAACTAACACTAAATATTTCTCAGACATTCGAGTAAGTTAGTTGTCTATGTAATAACTAACACTAAATATTTCTCACATTAAAGTTATTTCTCTAACACTAAATATTTCATTCGAGTAAGTTAGTTGTCTATGTAATAACTAACACTAAATATTTCTCAGACATTCGAGTAAGTTAGTTGTCTATGTAATAACTAACACTAAATATTTCTCAGACATTCGAGTAAGTTAGTTGTCTATGTAATAACTAACACTAAATATTTCTCAGACATTCGAGTAAGTTAGTTGTCTATGTAATAACTAACACTAAATATTTCTCAGACATTCGAGTAAGTTAGTTGTCTATGTAATACTACTTACTTACTTAGTCGTTCCCCTTCTACCGTGAGGTGTGTCTATGTAATAACTAACACTAAATATTTCTCTGACATTCGAGTAAGTTAGTTGTCTATGTAATAACTAACACTAAATATTTCTCAGACATTCGAGTAAGTTAGTTGTCTATGTAATAACTAACACTAAATATTTCTCAGACATTCGAGTAAGTTAGTTGTCTATGTAATAACTAACACTAAATATTTCTCAGACATTCGAGTAAGTTAGTTGTCTATGTAATAACTAACACTAAATATTTCTCAGACATTCGACATTAGAGTAAGTTAGTTGTCTATGTAATAACTAACACTAAATATTTCTCAGACATTCGAGTAAGTTAGTTGTCTATGTAATAACTAACACTAAATATTTCTCAGACATTCGAGTAAGTTAGTTGTCTATGTAATAACTAACACTAAATATTTCTCAGACATTCGAGTAAGTTAGTTGTCTATGTAATAACTAACACTAAATATTTCTCAGACATTCGAGTAAGTTAGTTGTCTATGTAAATAACACTAAATATTTCTCACATTCGAAATATTTCTCTGTAATAACATTCTCAGACATAAGTAAGTTAATTGTCTATGTAATAACTAACACTAAATATTTCTCAGACATTCGAGTAAGTTAGTTGTCTATGTAATAACTAACACTAAATATTTCTCTGACATTCTAGTAAGTTAGTTGTCTATGTAATAACTACTTATTAACATTCGAGTAAGTTAGTTGTCGTTCCTAACACTTCTCAGACCGTTCGAGTAAGTGTCTATGTAATAACTAACACTTCGATAAGTTATTTCTCTGACATTCTAGTAAGTTCGAGTAAGTTAGTTGTCTATGTAATAACTAACACTAAATATTTCTCAGACATTCGAGTAAGTTAGTTGTCTATGTAATAACTAACACTAAATATTTCTCAGACATTCGAGTAAGTTAGTTGTCTATGTAATAACTAACACTAAATATTTCTCAGACATTCGAGTAAGTTAGTTGTCTATGTAATAACTAACACTAAATATTTCTCAGACATTCGAGTAAGTTAGTTGTCTATGTAATAACTAACACTAAATATTTCTCAGACATTCGAGTAAGTTAGTTGTCTATGTAATAACTAACACTAAATATTTCTCAGACATTCGAGTAAGTTAGTTGTCTATGTAATAACTAACACTAAATATTTCTCAGACATTCGAGTAAGTTAGTTGTCTATGTAATAACTAACACTAAATATTTCTCTGACATCAGACATTCGTAGTAAGTTAGTTGTCTATGTAATAACTAACACTAAATATTTCTTCAGACATTCGTCTAGTAAGTTAGTTGTAAGTTAGTCTCTATGTAATAACTCACACTAAATATTTCTCAGACCTTCGAGTAAGTTAGTTGTCTATGTCATAACTCACACTAAATATTTCTCAGACATTCGATAAGTTTTGTCAGACATTTTCGATTCGAGTAAGTTAGTTGTCTATGTAATAGCTAACACTAGATATTTCTCAGACATTCGAGTAAGTTAGTTGTCTATGTAATAACTAACACTAAATATTTCTCAGACATTCGAGTAAGTTAGTTTGTCTATGTAATAACTAACACATTCGAGTAAATATTTCTCAGACATTCGAGTAAGTTAGTTGTCTATGTAATAACTAACACTAAATATTTCTCAGACATTCGAGTAAGTTAGTTGTCTATGTAATAACTAACACTAAATATTTCTCAGACATTCGAGTAAGTTAGTTGTCTATGTAATAACTAACACTAAATATTTCTCAGACATTCGAGTAAGTTAGTTGTCTATGTAATAACGAACAACTAAATATTTCTCAGACATTCGAGTAAGTTAGTTGTCTATGTAATAACTAACACTAAATATTTCTCAGACATTCGAGTAAGTTAGTTGTCTATGTAATAACTAACACTAAATATTTCTCAGACATTCGAGTAAGTTAGTTGTCTATGTAATAACTAACACAAATATTTCTCAGACATTCTAAATATTTCTCAGACATTCGAGTAAGTTAGTTGTCTATGTAATAACTAACACTAAATATTTCTCAGACATTCGAGTAAGTTAGTTGTCTATGTAATAACTAACACTAAATATTTCTCAGACATTCTAGTAAGTTTAGTTGTCTATGTTAACTAACACTAAATATTTCTAGACATTCGAGTAAGTTAGTTGTCTATGTAATAACTAACACTAAATATTTCTCAGACATTCGAGTAAGTTAGTTGTCTATGTAATAACTAACGCTAAATATTTCTCAGACATTCGAGTAAGTTAGTTGTCTATGTAATAACTAACGCTAAATATTTCTCAGACATTCGAGTAAGTTAGTTGTCTATGTAATAACTAACGCTAAATATTTCTCAGACATTCGAGTAAGTTAGTTGTCTATGTAATAACTAACACTAAATATTTCTCAGACATTCGAGTAAGTTAGTTGTCTATGTAATAACTAACACTAAATATTTCTCAGACATTCGAGTAAGTTAGTTGTCTATGTAATAACTAACACTAAATATTTCTCAGACATTCGAGTAAGTTAGTTGTCTATGTAATAACTCACACTAAATATTTCTCAGACATTCGAGTAAGTTAGTTGTCTATGTAATAACTAACACTAAATATTTCTCAGACATTCTAGTAAGTTAGTTGTCTATGTAATAACTAACACTAAATATTTCTCAGACATTCGAGTAAGTTAGTTGCCTATGTAATAACTAACACTAAACATTCGATTTAGTTGCCTCTAAATATTTCTCAGACATTCGAGTAAGTTAGTTGTCTATGTAATATCTAACACTAAATATTTCTCAGACATTCGAGTAAGTTAGTTGTCTATGTAATAACTAACACTAAATATTTCTCAGACATTCGAGTAAGTTAGTTGTCTATGTAATAACTAACACTAAATATTTCTCAGACATTCGAGTAAGTTAGTTGTCTATGTAATAACTAACACTAAATATTTCTCAGACATTCGAATAAGTTAGTTGTCTATGTAATAACTAACACTAAATATTTCTCAGACATTCGAGTAAGTTAGTTGTCTATGTAATAACTAACACTAAATATTTCTCAGACATTCGAGTAAGTTAGTTGTCTATGTAATAACTAACGCTAAATATTTCTCAGACATTCGAGTAAGTTAGTTGTCTATGTAATAACTAACACTAAATATTTCTCAGACATTCGAGTAAGTTAGTTGTCTATGTAATAACTAACACTAAATATTTCTCAGACATTCGAGTAAGTTAGTTGTCTATGTAATAACTAACACTAAATATTTCTCAGACATTCGAGTAAGTTAGTTGTCTATGTAATAACTAACACTAAATATTTCTCAGACATTCGAGTAAGTTAGTTGTCTATGTAATAACTAACACTAAATATTTCTCAGACATTCGAGTAAGTTAGTTGTCTATGTAATAACTAACACTAAATATTTCTCTGACATTCGAGTAAGTTAGTTGTCTATGTAATAACTAACACTAAATATTTCTCAGACATTCGAGTAAGTTAGTTGTCTATGTAATAACTAACACTGAATATTTCTCAGACATTCGAGTAAGTTAGTTGTCTATGTAATAACTAACACTAAATATTTCTCAGACAGTCGAGTAAGTTAGTTGTCTATGTAATAACTAACACTAAATATTTCTCAGACATTCGAGTAAGTTAGCTGCCTATGTAATAACTCACACTAAATATTTCTCAGACATTCGAGTAAGTTAGTTGCCTATGTAATAACTCACACTAAATATTTCTCAGACATTCGAGTAAGTTAGTTGTCTATGTAATAACTCACACTAAATATTTCTCAGACATTCGAGTAAGTTAGTTGTCTATGTAATAACTCACACTAAATATTTCTCAGACATTCGAGTAAGTTAGTTGTCTATGTAATAACTAACACTACAGATTTCTCAGACATTCGAGTAAGTTAGTTGTCTATGTAATAACTAACACTAAATATTTCTCAGACATTCGAGTAAGTTAGTTGTCTATGTAATAACTAACACTACATATTTCTCAGACATTCGAGTAAGTTAGTTGTCTATGTAATAACTAACACTAAATATTTCTCAGACATTCGAGTAAGTTAGTTGTCTATGTAATAACTAACACTAAATATTTCTCAGACATTCGAGTAAGTTAGTTGTCTATGTAATAACTAACACTAAATATTTCTCAGACATTCGAGTAAGTTAGTTGTCTATGTAATAACTAACACTAAATATTTCTCAGACATTCGAGTAAGTTAGTTGTCTATGTAATAACTAACACTAAATATTTCTCAGACATTCGAGTAAGTTAGTTGTCTATGTAATAACTAACACTAAATATTTCTCAGACATTCGAGTAAGTTAGTAGTCTATGTAATAACTAACACTAAATATTTCTCAGACATTCGAGTAAGTTAGTTGTCTATATAATAACTAACACTAAATATTTCTCAGACATTCGAGTAAGTTAGTTGTCTATGTAATAACTAACACTAAATATTTCTCAGACATTCGAGTAAGTTAGTTGTCTATGTAATAACTAACACTAAATATTTCTCAGACATTCGAGTAAGTTAGTTGTCTATGTAATAACTAACACTAAATATTTCTAAGACATTCGAGTAAGTTAGTTGTCTATGTAATAACTCACACTAAATATTTCTCAGACATTCGAGTAAGTTAGTTGTCTATGTAATAACTAACACTAAATATTTCTCAGACATTCGAGTAAGTTAGTTGTCTATGTAATAACTAACACTAAATATTTCTCAGACATTCGAGTAAGTTAGTTGTCTATGTAATAACTCACCAATTACGACATTTTCTAGGCGGAAGGTTTTGATTTTTGGTTTTAAGGACAATCTTCACTGCACATAGAAAACTCCGTTAGTGCTCCGATTTCCTCCCATAGATCACACAAGGAGGATCTCAGCGCAGTGCACTAACTCCGTAGCACAGGCGAGGATCCCAATGTGTATATGCAGGAGTCACACATTCTATAGATACTTTTGTGGTGGGTAGGTTTCCTAAGTTTTAAATTTTGCCGTATGGCCTACTCTTTATGATTTCCAACTGCAAAGGGGTGTTTAACATGAGCAGCTTGCACACGAGACCTCCTATTTTTTTCGCCCTTATCCGAGAAGGTTAGGCATCCAATCTCACTATCCAGGAGATCAGGGGGGAGTATGACATCATTAGGAACCACTGATTCTGAAAATAAGGAACAATTTCCATCAAATATACTTCATGGACAATTAGTAAACAAATAGGGAAAGCACTGGAGGCACGGTAGCATAGTGGTTAGTGCACTGGCTTCCTAGCTCAGTGGTCTATGGTTCGATCCCCAGATGAGGTGGGATTTTTTTAGGCCGCAAACGGCTCCTGGGTCGACCCAGCCCCAACTGGGTATTAGAGCAACTCTGGGAAGGTTAAGGCGGTAGGCGTGATGTTGACCACGTCACCCCTAGTGTGCCGATGGTCAAGAAAATATGGACCTAACACCATATTCCCAATATGCCTCAATGGGCGTGTAACGGGATCCTTACTGGAGGCAACAGAGATGGGGTTTCAAAGAAGAATGTTAAAAATACCATGGACAGCCAAAAAGAGTAAAGAGGATGTTCTGAAAGAGGCCAATGCACAAAGGAAACTTATTTCACAAGTTAGAAAGAAGCAATCCACTTTTTTGGGCATGTTATGAGAAGAGGAAAGCTGGAATATATCGTAACAACAGGTAAGAGAATATATCGTAACAACAGGTAAGAGAATATATCGTAACAACAGGTAAGAGAATATATCGTAACAACAGGTAAGAGAATATATCGTAACAACAGGTAAGAGAATATATCGTAACAACAGGTAAGAGAATATATCGTAACAACAGGTAAGAGAATATATCGTAACAACAGGTAAGAGAATATATCGTAACAACAGGTAAGAGAATATATCGTAACAACAGGTAAGAGAATATATCGTAACAACAGGTAAGAGAATATATCGTAACAACAGGTAAGAGAATATATCGTAACAACAGGTAAGAGAATATATCGTAACAACAGGTAAGAGAATATATCGTAACAACAGGTAAGAGAATATATCGTAACAACAGGTAAGAGAATATATCGTAACAACAGGTAAGATAATATATCGTAACAACAGGTAAGAGAATACATCGTAACAACAGGTAAGAAAATATATCGTAACAACAGGTAAGATTGAAGGGAAAAGAGATAGAACAAGACAAAGAGAGAAAATACTGGACAGTTTGACATCGTGGCATGGAAAGAAGTCAACAGTAGAATTGTCCATGACTTACTCCCATATGTTAGGATTGGTTCTATATAACAATGAAGAACTCTCTTTCTTAATTCCAATGACAAAGAATTGTTGCATAAAATACTCTTCATTTTATAGAATGCTGCTTTTGCTTGAGCTATTCTGCTCTTCACTTCTCAGATGCATCTTCTATCCGTTGTTATTAATGTGCCCAGGTATTTGAATTTATCGACTTGTTTTAAAACGGTTCCATTTCCTATGATAGTGCATTCTGGGGAAGCCCTTTTCTCTGAGACGACCATTACTTCTGTATTTTTGCTATTAATTCTAAGCCCTTTATTTTCGCTTTCTACCACTATTGTATCAACCATTTCCTGCAGCCCCTTTTCACTTGTTGCTATTAAGACTGTATCATCAGCGTATTTCAAGTTGTTTATATTATGTCCGCCGAATGATATTCCTGGCATGTCCTCTAGAGATCTCATTATATTTTTACTGTACAGATTGAACAGACCTGGTGACAGCACACATCCCTGCCTGACACCTTTTTTTACTTGCTGAAACGTTCCTATTTTGGCTGCTAATTCTTACAGCTGCTGTTTGTTGTCAGTACATGTTCTTTATTATCATCAAGTCTTTACCATCAATGTTGATGCTACTAACATTTTGATAATTTCCTCATGTTCCACTTTGTCAAATGCCTTGGTATAATCTATAAAGCACAAGTACAGATCTGTCTTCACCTCTATGGCTCTGTCTATTAATGTTCTTATAATATACAGTATATACCTTTATTTGTGCCTTTACCTTCTACAAATCCACACTTTTCATCACTGATTTCTGGTGTAATTTTATTTCTCACTCTTCTCATGATAATTCATAATAATATTTTGGTCACATGACTCATAAGACTTGTGGTGCGATGTTCTTCACATTCCATGGCTCCAGATTTCTTTGTCAAAGCTATGAATATAGTTTTTAGCAGATCATCAGGTATTTGACCAGTGTTGTAGATGTCATTTAAGAGTTTTGTTATCACTTCTATTCCAAATCTCCCAATGCTTTCATCTCCTCTACTATTACATTATCTGGCCCAGGCGATTTGTCAAGAAAGACAAAGCGCCTGGGCCAGATAATGTAACAGTAGAGGAAATGGAAGCATGACATCCTCTACCTCTGCCACAAGTATTGGAGGTCAATCACAACTGTCCTGGTCGTTCAAATCTGGTCTTTCGTCATCATACAGCTCCTTTATGTATTCTGTCCACCTTTCTATCATGTTCTCATGACCCATTAACAATGTTCCTTCTTTTGATTTCAAACAGCCAGTGACTGGTTGTGTCCTTCTGCCTGTTGACTCATTTATTTGCTTGTACATAGATTTTGTGTCTTTTCGGTTTTGCACTTCAAGATCACTGCACTTCTGGTTTAGCCATGCTTCATTTGCTGTTTTACATTTGTTTACTATTTCCTTATTTAGTCTGTCATATTCTTCGTTGTCTTGCTTCTTCTTCCTTCTTGCATCCATCACTTTTAAAACTTCATCCGTCATCCACTTCTTCTTTGCAGTCCTCTTTACTTCTAGTACGATTTTTTTTAATGTTTGATGTATTGATTCCTTAAACATTTCCCACTGTTTGTCACATAATAATTGTGTCGATCTCTTTTCCTCTCCAGCAGTATTTAGTTACCTTTTTGTGTACTAAATCATTCGCAACTTTCGTGGCCGGCCCATTTTTTTTCTCTGCTATCAAGCAGATAGTAGCATTTTTTGATCAATTTTACACTCCCTTCAGTGATAATTGATCATGTTTGCTTTGCGCTTCTCGACTTTGTTAAGATTAAGACGCAGGTAAACCCAAGATGGGCCCGGTCAATATTCGTTTAGTGAACGCGTGTCATGTTTACCCATGCGTGCCCCGCGATAAATTATCGACCAGTCGGCATGCACTAGGCGGAAACGAATTACATAATCATTTCCTGTACACCTTGTTTAGATGAAAGTAAAATCTTATTTGTAAACACTGCCGAGAGAGTGATCGGATGTTTTCATTCCATATTTGGAAGACATGACCTTTGTATTAATGCACAGACATTTCCTACTGGAAATATTTTGAATTACCCCATTTTAAACACGCATGTTTGAAATTATTGGCATGCAGTCGAGATGAAAACATAACTACATTTCTGATTGGGGCCTGGTCTAATAGTAAGCAACACGTGTCAGGAACGAGAGAGGCAATTTAACCTGACAGTTTGATCGGTTGAAAGCACTGTGAAAATTCACTTGCGCCAAGAAGACAACCAGACCTTGCCAGAGTTAAGAATAGTACCAGGCCGGACCTGATGGAGCATATTGAGGACTTTTTTTTTTTTTTTTTTTTTCCTTAACCAGCGGCACTTAGGCTTTCAGCCCTTCGGCCCAATGACATGTCATTGCGAGGCTGGGGAACCTGAGGACTTTCCTTCCAACCCGGTCAGGAGCTTCGCTCCTTCCCATCCACAGAGGGTTTATCACAGGAGCCGTTCAGGCTATTCANTCAAATTTCCGGCCGTAAACATTTCTTCAAACGCCGACGCCCGGGTTTGAACCATGAACACCTGGTCGCCAGTACAACGCCGAAGCCATTACACCAGCGCGGCTCCCATATTGAGGACTTAGAGTCCAGGAAAACGCTACTATTTTAACACGGAAAACCGGAATCTGAGGAAATTATAAAACACAAGTCAAAGTGGGAACTTATTGCTAAAGTAACAACACCCCAGACCAAGTGTAAGAGGCCTCTACAAGTGCCTTTACTTCTCTAAGCCAGCGGTCTGTGAGCCTAAAGATTGACGTAAGTTATACATTTTGAATTCTATAATTTTTCATTATTAACATGTGAACTAATATGTATATGTTGACATGTGAAGATTAATATGTGGAAATTGCAAGTGGATGTCCAAGTCATTTGTGGCTGGCAACCTCAGCATATAGAATGATGATTTCATGAACCACCACTGCCAGGGCTGGTGACTGCCTTATTGCGAGTTTCTTATAAAGAACCAAAAGCAGAGGTAGTCCCAAGTTCCATATGGAGCAGGAAGGGAATGATGAAAGAAATTATGTACATACTTGTTATATTATTAACCTTTGCAACCAGTGTAAATGTAAAACATGTTCACTCTAAATGTAATGAAAGTTTCAACCTTTTCAACCAGTGTAAATGTAAAACTTATTCACTCTAAATGTAATGAAAGTTTCAACCTTTTCAACCAATGTAAATGTAAACATATTCAAAGTATATTGTTAACATTTTCAACTAAAGTTAAATACACAACTATTCATTTTAAATGTAAAGATAGTTTTTCGCCCACTAGGATTAAGATTAATTCTCAGAGAGGGTAAAAGTTCTGAGATAGATGGGATGTAGGAATGAAAAGATGGGGACACATAAGTATGTGTCGGAAAACTCAATATTGAGAAGGTATTTGTTTCTCTTCTTTTGCCATACTAGTTGGTGGTACCAGCTGAGGGTACTATTTCTGGAACAAGTGAGGGTATAAGTGGCCTGAAGTCGACGCAAGGCACCATCATTAGACGGGTCTTAGAGACGCGGGACCAGCTTTGCGGTTACTCACTGATTCTACTTGGAACGTGCTGCAATTCTTAAACCTTGACCAGGGACGCGAGCGCTCCAGTCGTCTAAAATTCTGAATTGTACTGCTCTTTCTGATTTCGTTCAATCGAGGTTAAACGAAGCCTACCTTCCTGAATTACCTTTACTGTCAATCTCGGAGGTTTCTATTTTAATTAAATCATTACCTTAGAGGAGATCGTGCGGTGAAGATGGAATATCTTCGAGGATACCTCAGCTTGCAGAGCCTGTTGTATGCGACTCACTCACTTACATTTACAATCTGTGCCTCACAAAGAAAGTGTTTCCTCAACGACTGAAAACAGGCTTAGTGGTATCGTACCTAAGAAAGGTGATATTAATGTCACAAACTACCGGCCGATTTCCCTACTATCAGTCATAACTAAACCTCTTGAACGACACATGTATAAACATATTCTTTCTTCACTGAACAGCTACAATCTTATACATGAAAACCAATCTGGATTTCGATCCAAACACTCTTGTCAATCCTTGTTGACTAAGATTACCGAAATCTGGCATTCTCATATCAACTGCGAAAAATAAATGGAGTATTATTAATCGACCTTTACAAAGCATTTAACACAATTGAGCACTCGTTGCTGATACAAAAGGTTGCGGTGTACAAATTTCATCCAAAAGTGATCACATTAATAAAATCATTCCTTGAAAACAGAACACAACGAGTCTTATACAATAATGTGCTCTCTAAATCATACACCACTACAATGGGTGTCCCGCAGGGCTCGATACTAGGACCCTTACTCTTCAGCATCTTCATCACTGACCTGCCCTTGTCATTGCCATATGACGATTGTCTTATGTTTGCTGATGATACCACAGTAACAGTAGCTGGCACAGACATTAACACTGTTCAGTCTCTTTTACAGCATCACCTGGACATTGTACAAGCTTGGTGCACTATTAATAGAATGTCCATTAATAAAAACAAAACTCAATCTTTGATTATCTCAACCCGCCAAAAGATTCTGCACTGTCAACCAAATACGTTATCTTTATCTCTAGACGGAGAACGTATTAAGCAAGTTACGGACCACAGCCTGTTGGTTGTGGTCATCGACCAGTCTCTAAGCTGGAAGTCACATGTCTTTTTCATCGCAAACAAGATCTCACAAAAATTGTTTCAACTCTCAATCAAACATTTTTTATGTCCGCACTCTAGACTTATATTCTATTATGCACATATTCAAAGTCACCTTTCTTATTGCTCAGATAACTGGAGTCGCTGTGGCTTGTGGTTTTTGAAACGCCTAGAATCCCAACATAAAAGGACGCTACGAATTGTTTGCCTGAATGATAACATTCCCAGTGCTCAGCTATTTTCACAGCTGAATGTTCTTCCTCTTAAAAAATTCTACTTCTTCCAAGATCTCCTGTTTGTGCATCAAATTTTACACGGCAGAACGCCTTCATACTTGCAAATGTTCTTTCGCTATTAATACTGCTCATATTTTATACGAGGCGACCTACTTTTGGACCTTGCAAAACCTCGAACTAAACTCTTCCGAAGTTGTTTTAGTTATGCAGGTGCTTTAGCATGGAATTACCTACCCAAGTCTGTCAAAACTGATAATCGAGGAAGTTGAGGGGAACTGCGGTAAGACGTGGAGTACAATGGATGGTCTCAACACTTTCCACACCTTTGTCTGAGGTCACCCTTTCCTCTCTTGCTCTATTTTGACTCTTTCCACTCTTATCCTATTCTTCTATTTTTATGCCATCCTCCATAATATGTATGGATATACACGGTTTCTAATTTGTCTTGATTTTTTATTTCATATTCATTTATCTCCTACTTATTCTGTCCTCTTCTATTTCCAGCCCCCACTTTTATTACGTTTGGGTAGCATTTTGTTCAGTTTCGTTTTTTAGTTTTTAGTTTCTTAGTATGTATTGTGTACATCCGGGGGCAGAAGTCACTTCCTTTTCAGCCATGCTTCGCCTTCAGGGAAGTACCTAGGTTTTAATTTTATATTTCTTTAATTTTATATTTTTTTAATTTTATAATTTTATATTTCTTTAAGTTCTTATGTCTCCTATCTAGCCTTCACTTTCTTTCTTTTCCTGACGAAGGCCTTGTGGCCGTAACGTAGACTACTTTCTTTGTCTTTTGTCCTCGTAAGACGAATCACCTTTTTTCGATTTTTTTACTAACCCATCCATCCTCAAAACTGATAATTACATCTCATTCAAAAGACATCTGCATTCACATGTCATGAAATCGTGTACACACATTTAACGACAATTCTGTTTCAGTTATTTCAACGTTTCCACGAGCATTTAACTGTCAATGTAATATTTTCATTTTAAATTGAATTTTTTTATATTAAGTAGCTTCATTGCTTGACCTCTCTCTCTCTCTCTCTCTCTCTCTCTCTCTCTCCCTCTCTCTATGTGCGTGAATGACTGAGTAAATGTACTTGTGTATGCTCAATCTCTGATTGTGATGATAATATTAATTAATCCTGTCTGAAGTTGTTAATATTTTAATTTTAATTTGTAAAACGCTGAAAATTGTATTGCAGGGCAGAAATGTAAAAAGGCAATTATTCCTATTTATTTACCCTGATGAAATAAAGATTTCGTTCGTTCGTTCGTTCGTTCTATCTGCAAAGACCCAAACATCAGCGGGAGCAGAAACAACTTTTGGCAGCTAAGTAAAACTTAAAAGCTGCCAAGTGAAATGTCCATTTACGAAAACCATAACATCACACTGTGATGAATACTTTTTTCTAAACAATTATTCATTTTTATAACTGTTAAACATAATTGATTAAATTTGTTACTTGTATAAAGACAAATCTAAAGTTAATTTCATCCTTTTGAATGTACAACATCCGTACGTCTCTGACAATTTCTTAAATACACGTAAACAGAGATAAATAATAATAAGAGGAAACTCGCTGAATTCACTCAGCTGGAGGCTTGAACGAGCTAACGAATTATAAGATTACATAATCCTTCACAAAAGTTGACGGCAGATACTAGAGTTAACGTGCTCAGCATATGCAGCACTGTTCTCGCTTTCTGAATATCTTGTGATCACTCCCTTCAGGTAGAAGCATTATTATCCTTCTATCTACAACTATGCCAAGAGTAATCTTGTGCGAAGGTAGACACCATTGAAGATCCACATCAGTTACTCTTCAGTTTTGACCACTGTTGGACCACTACTGCAGAGATAAGGGGATGCAACCCCTGACGCTGTTCCTCTATACTCTGTATTTTTTCTGTTGCATTGTACACATTCTGTATTGTTGTATCTTTCACTCATTTCCTTATCTGATTTAAGTAAGGCTAAGATTAACTTGATGTTGTTCGAAGCTCGCTTTACTTTCTTCAATTTTATTATAAGTTGTCCTGTTACTGATACATGATCGCTCTTGCAGTCTGCTCTTGGCCTAGTTTTCACAGATTTCAAACTGTTTCTAAATCTCCTGCATATTAGTATGTAGTCAATCTGATTATGAACATTGTTCCCTGGACTTTTCCACGTCCAAAGGCATCTAGGATGCTGCTTAAGCCAGATGTTTCCTACTGTCATATCATGCGTTCTTGCCCACTCTGTCAGTCTGTCACCTCTCTCATTTCTTTCTCCCAGGCCATAACCACCTGTCACATCATCAACTTTTTCATTTCCAACTTTTGCATTGTAGTCTTCAAGTATAACAGTTGTCTCATGAAATTTACACTGAGTCATTGCCATATCAAGTTTATTGTAAAATGTGTCTATTTCTTCATCTGTACTATCTGCTGTTGGAGCATATATTTGTAAATAAATTAATATCAGTTGGTCTGCAACTCGGTTTAACTAACAAGACTCGATCTGATATTGCCCAAAATCCCTTTACCGTTCTTGTCTTTTCTGCATCTAAAATTATGCCTTGTCACAGATGAAAATAGTGCAGCAGTAATCATCCACTTTTGCCCCTCCCCATCTAGAGTATACTTTTGCTACATGAACGAAGGATTCACCAGTTTAATTGACACGGGGGCCATCTGGCAATCAAGCCCTATGTGAAACAGAGAGCGAAGCGCGGAGCATGGCGTAATAGATTCTTTGATCAGGGGAACACACGATATTCAGTGAGACGGACCTTGGATTGTAAAACTTTCAGGTGAAAATTGCGTAGCTGATTTTCGGCAAGGCGGAGATGATGAAAGTCAAGAGGTGGTAAAATTACCTTTGATTCAAGAAATCGAACGGCAAATTGGCTCGGGTCTGGCAGTGGTGTGACTTTCGCATTAAAGAACGATAGTACGGAACATATCAATATATACCATGTCTCTCCGATAGCCATGATCAGTTGCCAGAAATCTATCTGAATTCACTAGCTCGTTATCTTAAGATTTCTCGTACAGAGTGAAAATTAATAGATTCCGTGGAGTGTTTCATTTTTCTGATTGCGGTAATTTATATACTAGATTTGAAGTGATTTAGTGTGTTTAAAGTTTTCAATATATATTTCACTGAGATTTTCTGTGCTAATTAAATAACTTATAGCTAACTTTCCAGCCGTAAAGTAAATTTAATTACTCGCTATTTTTCCAGTAAGAGATGTTTTAAATTGACTAGTACATACATTAAATAACTGTCTACTGACGGCATATATTATTTACTTCTATCCATTTTATGTAATTTTTTTTTAATGACTAGTGTTCATATCACGTGTTAACAGAACGGTAGGATAAGCTAGACACGTGTGTTTTAAATCTAATTTATAACAGAGTGGTGAAGATGTCCTATTGTTAACACGTGATAGATATGATATTGATAATTTGGATAAATGTTTATATGTTCTTTTCCTAAAATATAGGCTGATCAAACCTGAGTACTAGCGGCTTGGTTTCTTATGGCCATATGCACTTATGATCATACGAACTTATAATATTATAAGCATTCAAGAATATTTAATATTGATGAGCTTCTTGCTGTGACCTGTGCGGTCCAATTTTTCTCATTTTCCTGAGAGAAACCAGAATAGAACCATTGAATTATAATATTTATAATATTAACTGGGCCAGAACTATTACCAGATTTACTTTTATATATATATATATATATATATATATATATATATATATATATATATATATATATATATATATATATATATATATATATATATATATATATATATATATCATCAGCCAACTGTGGAAATATATTGTCAGCAACATTTGTGTAACTTAAACCTAGCGTTTCCGCCACCTGAGGCTAAACAACCTAGGAACTGTATATGTTCTATTTATTCTACATCGGCGATCACCACGCATGAACCTTACTCCAACCAACTGAAGGCATAGATAACTTATTGTATCCAGTACAAATTTAACACCGACTCTAGCGACTCCTGTGAAATTTGCAATCAGCAACTACGGAGAGTCTGGGGCTGGATTTTGCAAACTTAAATTTGACACTAAATATATATATTACTTATTAGTGTATTTCCTTGGAATGCCTGCGACAACTGCTGGGGTAAGTGCATTTGAAAGAGGCCACTGCGTGTATGTGAATTGAATGAACAGAGAAAGAAACTTATGTCTTTTGTTAACATCATATACTTATATGGTTTCTTCTTTCTTTTTTTTTATCTCAATAATCTGATTAGTCACGGGATAGTTTACATTAGGAACCTATTCTGTTCCCATACTGACTATTTCATAACTTATTGTTAACCTTTGATCTTTTGGGTTAATTAACCTCTGTTGGGATCGTCCTTTCTTTTCCGTTACCAGAGGGGAGAACCCATTTGATTAATTTCCATTTTTTTCTGTAAACCATGATCTCTTGATGCATATGATTTATGTTGTGATTTTCTATTTATAATAAACTTTATTAAACTTTTAGTTATCGTGTCGGTCAACCCCATATTCATTATATGTTATCCATAGTTTGTTTTCACGTTCGTGCGTATTTGTCACAGAATTGTGTGCATGTGAGTGCAGTGTAACTTGTATTTTCGTACAAGGAGAGAAAGTGCGTCTGATTTAAATATCGTCGTCCAGATAGGCTGGATTAGAAAAATTATTCTATCCAGAGACTGTCCTTTCTCTTACACGATCACCTCGTGATAAAACTATATCTTACCCCTTACTTACACATTGTCATCATGTCGTAAAACGTGTGTGTAAACCCACTTCTTAGTTAAATCACTATGAAACCCACTTCTTAGTTAAATCACTATGTCGAGATACAAATATGCCCCAGCCAATCAACAAGCAGCGTTCACCAGTCTCTGAGCCAGAATAAATTACACGAAGTATACGCCAGGAAAAAACTTAAGCCCTGTTTTTCGGATGTCGGTCGCGGCCATCTTGTCTCCCAATATGGCGGAAAACAGAATAAAATTAGGCATAAGCCCTGTTTTTCTGGGACTCGTCTCGGTCACGGATTGTACGGCGGATGGTACGGAACCGCATATAGCTAATCAGCTTGCCACGCCGAGAACCAATCAACAGCATTCCTTAAGCAGAAAAAGTTACCTCATCTACCTATATATACGGGCGAGATTTTATTCAAAATCACGCACCCACCAACACGAAGCCAGCTAGATGACCGACTGAAGAAGAGAAGCTGTCAGACTGATTTATTGCTCACTTGCATTGACCGGGAACTCTTACTTCACTAAAGTCGACTGGCCTGTTTAAAATCTTAGAGGGTTTTATTCGTGTCATCAAACCTGAGGTCGTATGTCCAGTCAATCCAGCTGCCTAGAACTTCGCAGGAGCACAGTGATTGCACAGGAGCTACATCTTTAGTCCCCCTCAGTCTTGGGTGGGCTAACGAAACGATCATCAGCGGGTGTTGCGTGCAAGAAATTAAGGACATAACTGTTTCAAGAGATGAGTACAGATTAGTACCATTTCTGTCAGCAATTGTGAGCATTTAAAGGTCAAGGACGAAAAATTGAGTAGCGTAGCAAGAGACAAGATTAAGAGCATAGCTGATAAATTTTATATATGTAATTAACAGCACAGCTGATACCTTTACAATAATTGAGTAACAGCACAGCTGATTTTAAATTTTGTTCCAATAATTGGAAGACTTGTAATACATATATAGGATATATATATATATATATATATATATATATATATATATATATATATATATATATATATATATATATATATATATATATATATATATATATATATATATATATATATATATAGGGAAATCATATGTAAACTTACAAATCCATTACATTTTCATCTTCCAACATCCATCCTTTAGCACAAGAGTAGATAGTGCATATACTAAATAAATAATAAGGAAATTGTATTTGAACGACTTGTCAATTTTATAATTGTTAAGTAAAATCTGTTTCCTTGTTCTTTAATATCACAGTTAGTTACACAGCGGAGGTGGCAATTTATGACTGTCTCCTCTCTACTAATTTTTTCGAGATCAGATCATTCACAGCCGTAACTAATTTGTGATACCAGTAGTTCTCTCAGACACTGGGACTTCGCCATTTTCCTGCAGAAATTCTATTTCTGTATTGTCAGTACTATACTGATCCTAGAGCCAATAAAAACCTCACGCTACACTGGGGGCATGTTCGTGGGATATTTCTATATACCTTGAGCCATACTTAGTCTATTCATCTATCTACTAACTCTATCTTGTGCCACCCATAGTTAACAACAGAAATAAATTTTTGAAAAAAATTCAATAATAGGATTTTTTATTGTTTTCTTAGGAGGAGTACCATTTAGTACTCAGTAAATAGTTGATGCTCACAAAGTTGCACGGAAATTATTTGTTCATTTAAATTAATTAAGTTTAATTACAATAATTTGGATATAGTAAAATTACATACCCTCTCTAAGAAACGCCATGGCTGATCTAGTGAAGTTCAGAACTGCGATCATGCAGATGGGTAAGGAATTAAATATGACAGGTGATGCTCTTATTCAGTATGTCACAACATAAGTGGACAAACACACGGATAGAGAGGAAAGGAAATTGCAAGTAGAAGCTGAAAGAGAAGCCAAAAGACTGGAAGCTGAGAGAGAAGGCAAAAGACTGGATGCTGAGAGAGAAACCAAAAGATTAGAATTGAAGCCAAGAAATTGGAGGCTGAAAATGAGGCAAAGAAAACTGACGCTGAGGAAAGGAAATTACAAGCAGAGAGAGACCATCAGTTGAGATTAAAAGAGCTTGAAATTCAGGCAACTACTGGCAATAATGGTGGTAGCTCACCTCACTCTGAGAGTAGCTCCAGCCATAGCACCTCAAGTGGGGCCATGAATTTTCATCTGGACCCATTTGTTGAGAAAGAAGACGCCATTGAGTCGTACCTGGATAGATACGAAAGACTTGCCACTACCTATGGCTTAGTGAAAGAAAAGTGGAGTCTTAAACTATCTCAGGGATTGAGATGTGTGGCCTACGATGTATATTTGAAGCTCTCAAGAGATGACCAGGAAGATTATGAAATCCTGAAGCAGGCACTGCTTGTGAGATATGAAAAGAACTCAGAATCGTTAAGAAAGAATTTCCGAACAGCTAAACTTCTTCCAGGAGAAAACTATCACCAATTCTCTGCTAGATTGGAAACCTATTTGGAAAAATGGAGTAGTTTAGGAAAGTGTCAGAATCTGAAAGAAATTATAATGATGGAGCAATTGAAAGAGTCCATGCCTCAAGAAATGAGGAAGTTTATCATGGAACAAGGAGCAGAGAGATTGGAAGATACTGTAACTGTTGCTGAGAGATATCAAGCAGCTCAGGCAGAATTATTAGGAAATAAGAAGAAGCAGGGTGAAAACTTCAAATCATCACAAAACTATTCCAAATATGAACAATAGGACCATACCACAAGGAACAAACAAAGATTTTACCAAAAGGACAAATCCCCTCTAAGATCGGATAAGAAACCTTACCGGAAGGAAGGAAATTGGTGTAAAACTTGTCTAATAAGTAACCACAATACTGCGGACTGCAGAAGGAACAACCCTCCTTATCTCGCTGCATGTCTTACAACAGGGAACAAGAGAAGGAAGGAACTGGCAGTTAGTCAGAATGACCTCCATCATCCCCTGTCTGTGAGGAAATGACATGTAATGGCACTAAAATTCAGTGCTTATATGATTCCGGATTGGAATTCGACTCAGTCGTGAGTGCAATCCTAGTACACCCTGATCAACTTACCACAGAAACAGTGGATACAAGGGGCAATGCAGGGAACCAGCACCATGACACTTCCCATAGCAAGGATCACCGTGAGAACTCGCTATGTGGAAGGAGTGATAAGAGCAGCAGTGAGTGATGATCCTATATACCCGCTGGTAATAGGATGTAAATATGTCTTTTTGGGTGACCCAATAAAACCTGTTGTCATGGCAGCAAACCATACCAGGTCGAGCACCAAAAAGAAGGAGGGAGATCCGATAAACATTCATCGTATAAAGATGAAACAGGCTCAAACAGCGGACAGCACATTGAAGCCTTGTTTGGCAAATTGCCAAAGGCCCATAACCCTCAAGAGAAAGGAGACTACTATATGAAAATGGCCTACTCTACAGACAAGCTGGAAAAGGACCTAAAGGGCATGGACAGCTGGTAGTGCCAAAATTCTACAGGGAGGAAATTATGGAGCAAGAGCATTCTACATCAGGCAGTGGTCACAGAGGAAAAGGGGCCACTGGTCAAAATATAGCACTGCGATATTACTGGCCAGGAATAATTGAAGACATAAGTTGGTATATGAAATCCTGTTCAGAATGTAACCAGGTAACCTCATTCAGAAGTGTAGACCAGTTACAGGACCTAGGGAAGCATTGTTGCGGACGTAGGCCCACAAAGAAAATACACAAGAGAAAAACAACAGGTAGATGCAGTGATAAAGAGAAAACAAAATCACAACAAGTCTACTGTTACACCAGTAACCATGGCAACTCTCCGTATTGTACAGAAAGGGGACAAGAGACATCCCACTCCGACTAGATATTGTTCGGAACACCATAGCCTGGATCATCTGGAAAATTGGGTCAGTCAGCAACCAGTATTAAAAAAGCTGCGGAAACAAACCCGAACCATTGGAGGTAGGAACCAGGGCTGTACCAAACAATTGATGGATACAAGCCCCACTTCGGTATACTGTCCCTTACAATAGAAATAGGTATGGGTCCGGCAACGTTGTTGTTTGGCCGTCCCCATACACGGTCCACTGGAAGCATTGTTGCGGACATGGACTGAACAATAGCAAGCACAAGCACTCAAGGATGAGATTGACTATCTCTTAAAAGAGAAAATTATTTCAAAGTCTGAATCTCCCCACAGCTCAAGTGTGGTGCTATTAAGGAAGACTAGTGGTGAACACAGGTTATGTATTGACTACAGGAAGCTAAATGCGATCACAGAATCTCAGGTGGACCCATTACCTGACACCAACCAGCTGTTCTCTACACTGAGTAAGGCTAGGTATTTATCGAAGGTAGATCTAAGCAAAGGATACTACCAAATACCAGTGAAACCAGAAGTTAGGAACATGCTGGCATTTAGTACACCAGATGGACACTACGAGTTTAATGTACTACCCTTTGGGCTGAAAAATGCTCCAAGTATCTTTTCAAGAATGATGAGGAAATTGCTGGAACCTCTACAAAATCCCCATATCACTAACTTTATGGATGACATTCGTGTTGCTACAAACACATTTTAAGAGCATATAGTAGCGCTCTCCATGTTGTTTGACAGACTAAGAGAAACTGGATTGACTGCACGTCCAACCAAGTGATATATCGGTTGTAAGGAGTTGGAATTCCTAGGTCACACTATTTCTACAGGTCATATGTCTCCTGACCCAAAGAATATAGAGAAGTTAAAGAAGGCACCCAGACCTCAAACGAAGGAAGATGTGAGATCATTCGTGTCATTATGTGGGTTCTATCAGAAGTGCATACCCCACTTTAACTCTCTGTGTGCACCATTGACTAACTTAACGAAGAAAGGGCAGTCTGACTAAATCCAATGGAATGCTGATTGTGAAAAAGCTTACACAGAGCTAAAAGCAAAACTCACCAGCAAACCCATCCTTACGCTACCCGATATCACACAGGAATTTGTATTAAGGACGGACGCTAGCAGTATAGGTATTGGTGCAACGCTCTTGCAGCAATCAAAAGTCCAGCTGGAGGAACTTTTACCCGTCGCCTACGCCAGTAGGAAGCTGAATGCAGCTGAGTTGAATTACTCGACCATAGAGAAAGAATGTTTGGCTCTAATTTGGTCCATCGACAAATTTTCACCTTACCTGTATGGGACACACTTCATTGTCCAAAGCAATCACCAGCCTTTAACATTCTTGGCAGCATCTAGAAAGTTAAATTCGAGATTGCTAAGGTAGAGTCTGCTTCTGGCGCCATATTCCTTTACCGTGAATTACATTTCGGGAAGAGACAATGTAGGAGCTGATTTTTTAAGTCGACATCCTATTATTCTGGAAGTACAGACGAGAAATGATTAACTACAGCAGGTGTTTACACGTCAGCTATGACAGGTCACAGCTAGGAAAGGATGGGGCTATGTCGTAAAACTGTGTGTAAACCCACTTCTTAGTTAAATCACTATGAAACCCACTTCTTAGTTAAATCACTATGTCGAGATACAAATATGCCCCAGCCAATCAACAAGCAGCGTTCACCAGTCTCTGAGCCAGAATAAATTACACGAAGTATACGCCAGGAAAAAACTTAAGCCCTGTTTTTCGGATGTCGGTCGCGGCCATCTTGTCTCCCAATATGGCGGAAAACAGAATAAAATTAGGTATAAGCCCTGTTTTTCTGGGACTCGTCTCGGTCACGGATTGTACGGCGGATGGTACGGAACCGCATATAGCCAATCAGCTTACCACGCCGAGAACCAACCAACAGCATTCCTTAAGCAGAAAAAGTTACCTCATCTACCTGTATATACGGGCGAGATTTTATTCAAAATCACGCACCCACCAACACGAAGCCAGCTAGACGACCGACTGAAGAAGAGAAGCTGTCAGACTGATTTATTGCTCACTTGCATTGACCGGGAACTCTTACTTCACTAAAGTCGACTGGCCTGTTTAAAATCTTAGAGGGTTTTATTCGTGTCATCAAACCTGAGGTCGTATGTCCAGTCAATCCAGCTGCCTGGAACTTCGCAGGAGCAAAGTGATTGCACAGGAGCTACATCTTTAGTCCCCCTCAGTCTTGGGTGGGCTAACGAAACGATCATCAGCGGGTGTTGTGTGCAAGAAATTAAGGACATAACTGTTTCAAGAGATGAGTACACATTAGTACCATTTCTGTCAGCAATTGTGAGTATTTAAAGGTCAAGGACGAAAAACTGAGTAGCGTAGCAAGAGACAAGATTAAGAGCATAGCTGATAAATTTTATATATGTAATTAACAGCACAGCTGATACCTTTACTATAATTGAGTAACAGCACAGCTGATTTAAATTTTGTTCCTATAATTGGAAGACTTGTAATATATATATATATATATATATATATATATATATATATATATATATATATATATATATATATATATATATATATATATATATATATATATATATATATATATATATATATATATATATAGGTAAATCATATGTAAACTTACAAATCCATTACATTTTCATCTTCCAACATCCATCCTTCAGCACAAGAGTTGATAGTGTATATACTAAATAAATAATAAGGAAATTGTATTTGAACGACTTGTCAATTTTATAATTGTTGAGTAAAATCTGTTTCCTTGTTCTTAAATATCACAGTTAATTACACAGCGGGGGTGGCAATTTATGACTGTCTCCTCTCTACTAATTTTTCGAGATCAGATCATTCACAGCCGTAACTAATTTGTGATACCTTTAGTTCTCTCAGACACTGGGACTTTACCATTTTCCTGCAGAAATTCTATTTCTGTATTGTCAGTACTATACTGATCCTAGAGCCAATAAAAACCTCACGCTATACATCACTATCACCTCTGCTCAGACAGGGCTATAAACATCTATTACCTATCTGATAAATCATACACGACATGCCTACTCCTCTTTCATGTTTATTTCCTCCGGAATAAATTATTTTGTAGGTGTCAGAATACATTTCACATGTTCCGGTACATCGCATTTCACATAGCTCTAATACATTTACTTTCATTCTTTCCATTTCTATCTTGATGTTATCTAATTTTCCAGTCTGCATTAGTGTCCTGACATTCCAAGTTCCTATGTTTAAGTTATCTTTAATTCTAATTTTGCTAACAGTAGCTTGATGACTATCGGGTACCACCAATACCACCTGTATACGTTAAAGATAAGTTGGATGATTGCGTAATTAAGTGGTTGATACCGCTTTTGTTTTGTTTTTAAGTAAAGAGAACGATCTAGCTCTCCTTAAAATGAAAACATGTACACATCTAATACTGTACTGCAGTTACTACTACATCGTTTATGTTACTCAAATTGCTTGTATCCAATTAGATTAATTACCTAACCAGGCAGTTTTGATAAACCAAAGAATCGTTCGTTCCAGCTTCGTGTCACATTACATCTTATCGCATAACCCTTGCTAATGGGTGAGTCAGCATGTTTGCCATCAATTACATTGTATAATTTTAATTTCTGTTTCCATTCCATTTCTCCCTAAATAAAAATAGCCAGATTAGCCTCTAAGAACATTTCTAACAGATTAAATAACGCCTGAAAATCTCTTCCTTCTTCCATATTAAGATCACCAATAGCAACTTCTTTTTGTTTATTTTTTTTTAAACCAAAAAAAAAATACCTGTGAACAATTTACTAGTGGTGGTCCACTCAGGGGTTCCTCTCAGGAGTTTTGAGTGAAATCGTGGAATAAATAAATAAACTTTGTGACAATGCTGCGAAACTTGACAAATATCGTTCTTGCTTCAGATTATGTTCTGTTCTGATTTACTATACCAACATATTTATTTGCACGCGTTAATATTCGTTTCTTATTGTATTGATGGATATCTCATGCATATAGTGATTTACCGTTTGTATGATCAGTAACTTTATTTAAATTCAAGTAAACAGTTTCCCGCCTCTGTAACAGTAATACCGTAGAGATAACTGTAGAAGAAATGTCACAGAAGTACAGTGCATTAAAAAAGTACATCCTCTAATTCGACTTTGAACTAAGTAAATCGTGAAGCAATTTGTTTGAACATTTTATTCATTCAAGATAAAATTCAGGGAAGTGTCACCTGATGTGTTTTGGATTTCAATGACATAAGACTATTCTGTGATCTCAGCAAAAGCAGTAAACACTTTACTTCAGTGTTCAACTTCTTAACTTTGGGAACAAGCTGCCTAGTGCCTGACAAACATTACAAACAAAGCAAGAAATCGTCTGCTGTCTAAAGAAGGAATGCGAGTCTGTTAGATGTTCGACATAGAATTCAACACTTGTGCAAAAGACAACAAGTGCCACTCAATATCAGACCATACGGTCTTTTAATGTAACCATAGGACATTGTGTCTAGGTTGAACGGGACACGGCTTGCCAAAACGAGGCAAAGCTCCTACAAAACAAAAACAAAAACAAGCGGAACGGTCACACTGTAGTAAACTTTACATTGACTTTGGATGTGAACTTCATTCTAATGTTTAAATTAACTTTAGTCTGATTCAATATTTTGAAATGTTCATTTGTATTTATTTGACACAAAAAAGGACTGGTGTGTTCGACATTGTTAATGTCGACTTTGTGTGTGTTCAACAGTGTTAATATCTACTGTGTGTGTTCAACAGTGTTAATGTCGACGTTGTGTGTGTTCGATAGTGTTAATGTCGACTTTGTGTGTGTTCGACAGTGTTAATGTCGACGTTGAGTGTTGATGTCGACTTTGTGTGTGTTCGACAGTGTTAATGTCGACTTTCTTATGTTCGACAGTCTTAATATCGACCTTCTTGTGTTCGACAGTGTTAATGTCCATTTTCTTACGTTCGACAGTTTTAATGTCGACTTTATTGTGTTCGACAGTGTTAATTTTGACGCTGATGAGCTTGACAGTATAAACATAAATTTTATTGTGTCCACTGTGTTAATTTCGACTTTGCTAAAACAGGAGACATAAAGAAAAAAGCACTAGCAAACGAATACAGACGGACGCAGAGAGAGAGACAGACAGTGGAAGAGAATGATAAACTCTTTTACATGCGAATAAATTAGCCAGATTAGCCACATAGAACATTTCTAACAGATAAAAATAACACTTGAAAATCTCTTCTTTCTTCTACAAGGTACAGTAAGAACACGAATTAGCAACTGTAGTTTGTTTATTTTAAAAAAATATCTAAATATATTTTTTTAAAAGAAAGAAAAATGTAAACAAGTTAATAGTGGTGTTAGATAACTAGAACATAAATCGATCACTGCTATGACAAAGTTAAAATCCACTGAGACTAAACACAATACCACACCATGAAGGCAAATATCAATTTTCTTAAGAGAAAATGTCATGCCTGGTACTCATCGCCTACCCTCCGACAATTAACAGTACCTTTAACTTCTGTAATCCCGGCTGAGCATGATTGATCACTGCCCGGTGTATGACAGAAGACCCGACACTCAGCTTGCTACAATGACGTCATTCTCATCTGCGGCGCCTTGGATTAATGCCCTAATGACACGAGACTGTTTCGGGTTCCTTGCCAATGGGGGTTTCCGCCTTGTAGTAATCACATCCCTGCGGGGCCACACATACTAAACAGATGTTTCGTCATCAGATATATCGCCAGAGGACGATTTGTCATTGTAATTATCCTAGTTCGGTCCTTTGTTATTTGAACATAATAAGCGAGGATAATACACAGAGTATAGAGGCGTCAATTAGGTCACAGGAAGAAGAAAAAGCATTTGCCTCGTGATGGCGGAAGTAGGACGTCACGTGTTTAAGCATGTCGTAATAATTTCGTCTGACTTTTTTTCATACCGTTGTAAGAATTGTATTATTTTTATTCAGTAAATGTGCACTGTGGAAGGCAATCGGACACATGATGATAACGGAAATTATTGCAATTTCTCCATCTTTCTTCTGCGCTTATATCTCGTGAAGAGATCAAAATCTGTTTTCGATCCAATGCACTGAGTGAGGTCCGGTGAACTTTGGTGTTGTACTTATTAAAAGTATCAGCGTCTCTTCTTGATCCATCTTTACCATCCGCTGTATGTCCTGGTCGCTTATTTTCTTACGTTACTGCTGTTGCTGCAATTTCAACCGTATTAATCCTCACGCGATAAAATCCCCTTTTGTTTTAAGATATGTTCCTTCTTGGATGCTGTTCCAAACCAGGGTTGTAGAGTCGGCCACAAAATTCTCTGACTTCGGACATTTTAGAAGTCTGATTCCGACTACAGTTTTTTTTTTTTTTTTAAACTAGTGATATGGCATAAAATTATGCACTTATATGGAGTTATATGTACGAGTATGGTATGTGTGTGAATAAATGAACACGTGGCTTTCGTAGACTACATTTTAAACTATTCATTCATTCATTCATTCATACAGTAATACAAAATAACAAATCATCCACACCTGCACACAAATGACTGCTTTGCCAAACACCATGAGGCAAAATAGTTTCATTTTAACAATGACGGGAAAATTGACAGTGTATATAGTTTATTTTCATGTTTCGTGTGATTTTTCTAAATGTGTCACCAAATTTCCAATTGTGATAAAATTTTATTTATGATCAGAAGCAATTGAAGTGTTCCTACATTATGTAACAATGGATGTACTTTACCACGAAAGAAGTTTTAGGAGTTCTACTATTTTAAAATGTTATTTCAAATTTTGTAAACGTCCCCCTCCCTTGCATGGACCAAACGTTGATCTGCCTTGACTTAAGTCTCGTCATGAACCAAACGTTGATCTGCCTTGACTTAAGTCTCGTCAAATTCGAAGTCGGGACATTATTTACCGACTCGAACTCCGCTAAAAAATGATCGACACCACGATTCCGACTCCACAGCCCTGGTTCGAACGTCTCTGATTTGTTTTCCTTATTTAATCGTGAAGAGATCAAAATCTGTTCTCGGTCCAATGCACTGAGTGAGGTCCAATGAACTTTGGGTTGTACTTTTTAAAAGTACCAGCGTTTCTCCTTGATCCATCTTTACCATCCGCTGTATTTCGTGGTCGCTTATTTACTTACGTTGCTTTTTTTTAATAGGTCTAACCCTATATCAGTAGACTTTTCTTTCCTGTTAATTTATTATCAATAATATTTGCAATGAATTCATTAAAGATTAATATCTGTGTGTAATTGTTGTAACTGAGTACAGCTAACGTTGTTAATGGAATAAACTTGCGTATTTTGTTGGGACGTAAGCACTTATTTTCGCAAGAACACTGATGTTCGTATTCGCTGGTTTATAAATGTGTAGTTACACTTATGAATATGATATGGTGCAGTGACTGAAATTGGACAAGTACACTGATGTATTTGTTCGGTCATAATGAATTATAAGTGCAGAAGTTTAATGATGCATTTCCATGAGCTTAATTACTGTAGTTAGGGGAGTCCCCTGATGTATTAGCATGAGCTTAAAGATTTTAGTTCATGAAGTGCGCTAATGCATTTACTGAAGCGTAAAGAGGTAGTTGCAGAAGTTAATCGTAAATAAAATAATATAAGACAGGTAAGAAAGACAGACAGAAACACAGAAAGAAAGAAAGAAAGAAAGAAAGAAAGAAAGAAAGAAAGAAAGAAAAAAGCGATATGTATGTCTTTGGTCTGCCTCTCTTTCGCAGTCCTTCTTATGGTCCAAAGCATAGCAGTTCTGGTGATGCTGTCAGGGTCCCTTCTGAGTACATGGCAAACCTGTTCCACCGTCTTCCCGCAATGATGGTGTGCATGCCTTTTTTTTTACTGCACCGTGTAAGCAGTTCCTGTGTCGTGAGAAATTCTAATCCACATATATAAATTAAAAAGTAAATGTAAAGCCTAACAAATAAATTCTATAAAAGGAAGAAGAATGGTAAAGAACAGTGCTGTCACAATGACAGTACTCGAAATCCCCTTTGTTTTATGCTTCGTCTGCAAATTGTAACGTTTCCACGTTAAATATAAGCCACTGCATAATACAAGCGTTTCCACAACACATTAAAACGGGTATTGCATTTCTAAGAAAAAACATTGAGAGGCACACTGCGTATGACCTAAATTAATTACACTACGAATGGACAGATGGATGTAGGATGGAAAGAAGGGAGGGCTGAAAATCAGGAACGCATGCAACACTAAACACGCGTCTCGCTATTAATGCCACCCCCAACAAGCGTAACGCGATATACAATTACTACTATCACGCGTGTAAGGCCACATGCAATAACTTTTTTTTTCAGACGGACAGTGATAAAAACACTACCCTTCCCAGAGTTAGGTTTTAAAAAACCTGGAAAACGCTTATTAGGAAAGATGACATTAGATGGATTTACGTTTGAAAACATGACAGTACCCAGACACCACATGGGGATTGAAGTGAACAGGAGGTGGTAGAAAATGCACATTTTGAACGCAGCCACCTAGCTCCCTTAGATTGAGATATTTGGATTCCTTAGGGCTTGCTGACACAGAATATGTTAAGTGTTACGCAAATAGTCCAGGAATTAATAAATTATAGGCAAAAGAAAATAATGAGGGTGTCAGACAACCTAAAAACTCGGAGTCGCTCAGTGGCAGAATTTTAAACCACCATTGTACGGAAATAGGCCACAAGTTACATTTGAATTGATTGGATGGAATGATATGTAAGGCTAAACACGATTAGTCGGACTATAAATGCTATCTTTTGTTGTCAAGGGAGACGGAAGTAAGAGTACTTTTTTTCAAACGATGGGGTAGAAATGGCCTGATTGGTTAGGTCTGTTAATATAGTTAATTGATAGCGTTAGTTCGAGACCACTAGTTCAAATAAGCTTGATAAAGCAACAGTGCGTTGAAGCCAGCTCATATTTTTGCTAAATAAAAGCCTGGAACATAAGCAGATGGGAATTTGTGCCAGTATTTTGTCCTACATTCATTGCTAGTCAACGTATCTGTGTTTATTTCCTTGAATTTTGGTAGGTTGAAATATTTGATCTCTTTTTAATGAAAATTGAATGTACATTGATAATTTATGTCTGTATATATGTGCAGTTCAGTAGCGAACATGAGACAAGGCCTATATCTATATATATATATTGCTCCAACCTGAACAGAAGGTGTCGGAGAAAAGTCAAACTACATGGAATTACCACATAGTACACTGACACCTACCTTATGACATGGAAGGAATTATAGCTGAAAGTGCAGAGGCGTAGTAACCGTTAGGGAGGTTAATACTGGAGTAAGCTGCTTCAGAAGAAGATAGCAGTTAAACTAAAGCTCTGAACTCTGTGTTTGTGATGTATTGTGCTCAGTCTAGCCAGATAGTATAAATTGGTTCTGAAGTAGGAGGTACATCCTTCTTGTTTCAGGGACTGTGGTCCTAGTTATTGAAGCCGCACCTGGTCTGAGCGTTTGCTGAATCCAGAGGCTGACAGCATACTCTTGGGTCCCTATAGTAACCAGTGAGGTGTCTTCAGAAACAGTGAATAGTCGAGCAGAGGAGTCCTTGCCTGCCGCCATCACGAAAGTTAAGCCCACTGTGGCCAAAAGAGCTCTACAAACACAGAGTTCCAGTTTGTTTAACCTCTTTCTAACGGTTACTACGCCTCTGCACTTTCAGCTATAAGTCCTTCCATGTCATAAGGTAGGTGTCAGTGTACTATGTGGTAATTCCATGTAGTTTGACTTTTCTCCGACACCTTCTGTTCAGGTTGGAGCAATATATATATAGATATAGGCCTTGTCTCATGTTCGCTACTGAACTGCACATATATACAGACATAAATTATCAATGTACATTCAATTTTCATTAAAAAGAGATCAAATATTTCAACCTACCAAAATTCAAGGAAATAAACACAGATACGTTGACTAGCACTGAATGTAGGCACAAATACTGGCACAAATTCCCATCTGCTTATGTTCCAGGCTTTTATTTAGCAAAAATATGAGCTGGCTTCAACGCACTGTTGCTTTATCAAGCTTATTTGAACTAGTGGTCTCGAACTAACGCTATCAATTAACTATATTAACAGACCTAACCAATCAGGCCATTTCTACCCAATCGTTTGAAAAAAAGTACTCTTACTTCCGTCTCCCTTGACAACAAAAGATAGCATTTTATAGTCCGACTAATCGTGTTTAGCTCCTTACATATCATTCCATCCAATCAATTCAAATGTAAACTTGTGTGGCCTATTTCACGTACAATGTTGGTGGTTTTAAAATTCTGCCACTGAGCGACTCCGAGTTTTTAGGTTGTCTGACACCCTCATTATTTTCTTTTGCCTATACTTTATTAATTCCTGGACTATTTGCGTCACACTTAACATATTCTGTGTCAGCAAGCCCTAAGGAATCCAAATATCTCAATCTAAGGGAGCTAGGTGGCTGCGTTCAAAATGTGCATTTTCTACCACCTCCTGTTCACTTCAAATCAAGCCCATGTGTGTGTCACTGGGTACTGTCATGTTTTTCAAAACGTAAATAAATCCATCTAATTGTCATCTTTTTTAAATAAGCGTTTTCAGGTTTTTTAAAACCTAATCTGGGAAGGGTAGTGTTTTTATCACTGTCCGTCTGAAAAAAAAGTTATGCATGTGGCCCTTACACGCGTGACTAGTAGTAATTGTAATATGTCGCGTTACGCTTGTTATGGAGGGGTGGCATTTTTACATAAGCGAGGACGCCGTGTTTTAGTGTTGAATGCGTTACTTGATTTTGCCTCAGCCCTCCCTTCTTTCCATCCTAGCAATCCATCTGTCCATTCGTGTTATGGGTAACGTGTAATTACAAGGATTATTTAGGTCATACGCACTAGTGCCCACTCAATGGTTTTTTCTTAGAAATGCAATACCCGGTTTAATGTCTGTTGTGGAAAATACGCTGTGTATCTTTATTTGCAGTGGCTTTATAAGTTTTAAACGTGGAAACACGTTTACAATTTGCAGACGAAGCATAAAAACCACAAGGGGATTTCGAAGTACTGTCATTGTGACAGCCGCACCTGTGTTGTCTGTTACCATTCTTCTTCCTTTTATAGTAATTTAATATGCGTTTAGGGCTTTGACATTTACTTTTTTTAATTTTATTTTATGTGGATTAGAAGATTTTCTCACGGACACAGGAAATGCTTACACGGTTGCAGTAAAAAAAAAGGCAATGCCACACAATTCATCTGCGGGAAAGTCGGTGGAAGCGAGTGTTTGCCATGTACATCAGAAGGGACCCCTGGACGCCGCAGCTATCTGACGTTCAGGAGACTGCTATGCTTTTGGACCATTAAAGAAGGACTGGTCGAATTAGAGAGGATGGGTGCAGACAAGAAAGGATCTATTAACATTGATCGCGCGTTATTTTCTTTCTTTCTTTCTTCTGTTCTTTCTTTTCGCTTTCTTTCTGTGTGTCTTTGTCTTGTTATTTCTTTTGTCTTTCTGTTCTTTCTTTCTGTGTTTCTGTCTGTTCGTTACTTTACCTGGGTTCTTATTATTATTTTATTTTACGATTTTTTGTACGTCTGTGCATCTACCTTCTTTTACGCTTTCATGAAATGCATTTGTGAGCAGCACTTCCAGTGAATCTAAAATCTTTAAGCTGTCATGCTAATAACATCAGTGGGAGCTCTCCGCTAACTTAGCAGTTAAGTTAAGCTCAATGGAAATGCATCATTTTAACTTCTGCTATCTCTATAAATCATTATGACCGAACAGATATACATCAGTGTACTTGTCAATTTCAGTCACTGCACCATATCATTATTTCAGTAAGTGTAAACTACACATTTATAAACCAGCGAATACGAACATCAGTGTTCTTGCGAAAATAAGTGCTTACGTCTCAACAAAATACGCAAGTTTATTCCATTAACAACGTTAGCTGTACTCAGTTACAACAATTACACACAGATATTAATCTTTAATGAATTCATTGCAAATATTATTGATAATAAATTAACAGGAAAGAAAAGTCTACTGATATAGGGTTATAGACCTATTAAAAAAAGCAACGTAAGTAAATAAGCGACCACGAAATACAGCGGGATGGTAAAGATGGATCAAGGAGAAACAGCTGGTACTTTTAAAAAGTACAACCCAAAGTTCATTGGACCTCACTCAGTGCATTGGACCGAGAACAGATTTTGATCTCTTCACGATTAAATAAGGAAAACAAATCAGAGACGTTTCGAACCAGGGCAAGTCGGAGGGTGTCGATCGTTTTTTTACGAGTTTCGAAATAATGTCCCGACTTCGAATTTGAAACTAGTAAGAGATCAACTCCTAAAACTTCTTTCGTGGTAAAGTACATCCATTGTTACATATATTTAGGAACACTTCAAAACTTGCTTCTGATCCATTGTTACATAAAAAAATTTTATCACAATTGGAAATTTGTGGTCACGTTTAGAAAAAGCACACAAGAAATGAAAATAAACTATATACACTGTCAATTTTCCCGTCATTGTTAAAATGAAACTATTTTGCCTCATAGTGTTCGACAAAGCAGTCATTTGTGTGCAGGTGTGGATGATTTGTTATTTTGTATTTTTGTGTGAATGAATGAATGAATGAATAGTTTAAAATGTAGTTTATTCACACATATATCATAATTATACATATAACTCCATATAAGTCCATAACTTTATGCCATATCACGAGTTTTCAAAAAAAAAACAAAAAACCAAAAAAACTGTAGTCGGAATCAGACTTCTAAAATGTCCGAAGTCAGAGAATTTTGTGGCCGACTCTACAACCCTGGTTTGGAACAGCATCCAAGAAGGAACATATCTTAAAACAAAAGGGGATTTTATCGCGTGAGGATTAATACGGTTGAAATTGCAGCAACAGCAGTAACGTAAGAAAATAAGCGACCAGGACATACAGCGGATGGTAAAGATGGATCAAGAAGAGACGCTGATACTTTTAATAAGTACAACACCAAAGTTCACCGGACCTCACTCAGTGCATTGGATCGAAAACAGATTTTGATCTCTTCACGAGATATAAGCGCAGAAGAAAGATGGAGAAATTGCAATAATTTCCGTTATCATCATGTGTCCGATTGCCTTCCACAGTGCACATTTACTGAATAAAAATAATACAATTCTTACAACGGTATGAAAAAAAGTCAGACGAAATTATTACGACATGCTTAAACACGTGACGTCCTACTTCCGCCATCACGAGGCAAATGCTTTTTTCTTCTTCCTGTGACCTAATTGACGCCTCTATACTCTGTGTATTATCCTCGCTTATTATGTTCAAATAACAAAGGACCGAACTAGGATAATTACAATGACAAATCGTCCTCTGGCGATATATCTGATGACGAAACATCTGTTTAGTATGTGTGGCCCCGCAGGGATGTGATTACTACAAGGCGGAAACCCCCATTGGCAAGGAACCCGAAACAGTCTCGTGTCATTAGGGCATTAATCCAAGGCGCCGCAGATGAGAATGACGTCATTGTAGCAAGCTGAGTGTCGGGTCTTCTGTCATACACCGGGCAGTGATCAATCATGCTCAGCCGGGATTACAGAAGTTAAAGGTACTGTTAATTGTCGGAGGGTAGGCGATGAGTACCAGGCATGACATTTTCTCTTAAGAAAATTGATATTTGCCTTCATGGTGTGGTATTGTGTTTAGTCTCAGTGGATTTTAACTTTGTCATAGCAGTGATCGATTTATGTTCTAGTTATCTAACACCACTATTAACTTGTTTACATTTTTCTTTCTTTTAAAAAAATATATTTAGATATTTTTTAAAATAAACAAACTACAGTTGCTAATTCGTGTTCTTACTGTACCTTGTAGAAGAAAGAAGAGATTTTCAAGTGTTATTTTTATCTGTTAGAAATGTTCTATGTGGCTAATCTGGCTAATTTATTCGCATGTAAAAGAGTTTATCATTCTCTTCCACTGTCTGTCTCTCTCTCTGCGTCCGTCTGTATTCGTTTGCTAGTGCTTTTTTCTTTATGTCTCCTGTTTTAGCAAAGTCGAAATTAACACAGTGGACACAATAAAATTTATGTTTATACTGTCAAGCTCATCAGCGTCAAAATTAACACTGTCGAACACAATAAAGTCGACATTAAAACTGTCGAACGTAAGAAAATGGACATTAACACTGTCGAACACAAGAAGGTCGATATTAAGACTGTCGAACATAAGAAAGTCGACATTAACACTGTCGAACACACACAAAGTCGACATCAACACTCAACGTCGACATTAACACTGTCGAACACACACAAAGTCGACATTAACACTATCGAACACACACAACGTCGACATTAACACTGTTGAACACACACAGTAGATATTAACACTGTTGAACACACACAAAGTCGACATTAACAATGTCGAACACACCAGTCCTTTTTTGTGTCAAATAAATACAAATGAACATTTCAAAATATTGAATCAGACTAAAGTTAATTTAAACATTAGAATGAAGTTCACATCCAAAGTCAATGTAAAGTTTACTACAGTGTGACCGTCCGCTTGTTTTTGTTTTTGTTTTGTAGGAGCTTTGCCTCGTTTTGGCAAGCCGTGTCCCGTTCAACCTAGACACAATGTCCTATGGTTACATTAAAAGACCGTATGGTCTGATATTGAGTGGCACTTGTTGTCTTTTGCACAAGTGTTGAATTCTATGTCGAACATCTAACAGACTCGCATTCCTTCTTTAGACAGCAGACGATTTCTTGCTTTGTTTGTAATGTTTGTCAGGCACTAGGCAGCTTGTTCCCAAAGTTAAGAAGTTGAACACTGAAGTAAAGTGTTTACTGCTTTTGCTGAGATCACAGAATAGTCTTATGTCATTGAAATCCAAAACACATCAGGTGACACTTCCCTGAATTTTATCTTGAATGAATAAAATGTTCAAACAAATTGCTTCACGATTTACTTAGTTCAAAGTCGAATTAGAGGATGTACTTTTTTAATGCACTGTACTTCTGTGACATTTCTTCTACAGTTATCTCTACGGTATTACTGTTACAGAGGCGGGAAACTGTTTACTTGAATTTAAATAAAGTTACTGATCATACAAACGGTAAATCACTATATGCATGAGATATCCATCAATACAATAAGAAACGAATATTAACGCGTGCAAATAAATATGTTGGTATAGTAAATCAGAACAGAACATAATCTGAAGCAAGAACGATATTTGTCAAGTTTCGCAGCATTGTCACAAAGTTTATTTATTTATTCCACGATTTCACTCAAAACTCCTGAGAGGAACCCCTGAGTGGACCACCACTAGTAAATTGTTCACAGGTATTTTTTTTTTTTTGGTTTAAAAAAAAATAAACAAAAAGAAGTTGCTATTGGTGTTCTTAATATGGAAGAAGGAAGAGATTTTCAGGCGTTATTTAATCTGTTAGAAATGTTCTTAGAGGCTAATCTGGCTATTTTTATTTAGGGAGAAATGGAATGGAAACAGAAATTAAAATTATACAATGTAATTGATGGCAAACATGCTGACTCACCCATTAGCAAGGGTTATGCGATAAGATGTAATGTGACACGAAGCTGGAACGAACGATTCTTTGGTTTATCAAAACTGCCTGGTTAGGTAATTAATCTAATTGGATACAAGCAATTTGAGTAACATAAACGATGTAGTAGTAACTGCAGTACAGTATTAGATGTGTACATGTTTTCATTTTAAGGAGAGCTAGATCGTTCTCTTTACTTAAAAACAAAACAAAAGCGGTATCAACCACTTAATTTACGCAATCATCCAACTTATCTTTAACGTATACAGGTGGTATTGGTGGTACCCGATAGTCATCAAGCTACTGTTAGCAAAATTAGAATTAAAGATAACTTAAACATAGGAACTTGGAATGTCAGGACACTAATGCAGACTGGAAAATTAGATAACATAGTATACACTATCAAAACTTGCTTGTGTCTGAAGGATTAAACTGGATGGTTTAAGGAAGGATGGAAAATGTAATGGACAATTTGTAAAGTGACAAGTCGTTCAGTCATAAGATTTACCTATTATATATATTTATATATATATATATATATATTTAAGGTTCTATTTGAAGATGAAAATGTATTGGATTTGTAAGTTTATATATTTACCTATTATGTGATATATATATAAATATATATTTATATATATATTATAACTATAGTATAGTATAAATATATATATATAGGTATATATTACAAGTTCTTCCAATTATAGGAACATGCAAAATATAAATCTACTTAGCTGTGCTGTTACTCAATATATAGTAAAGGTATCAGCTGTGTTGCTAACTGTTAATTTTACATATATAATCAATTTCATCAGCTATGCTCTGAATCTTGTCTCATTGCTACGCTACTCAGTTTTTCGTCCTTGACCTTTAAATACTCACAATTGCTGACAGAAATGGGTACTAATGTGTAACTCATCTCTTGAAACAGTTTATGTCCTTAATTTCTTGCACACAAACAGACCCGCTGATGATGTGGTTTCGTTAGGCCGCCACCCCATGAACCTGAGGGGGATCTAAAGATGTTAGCTCACTGTGTTGCAATCCACTCAGACGCACTCCTTGCGATAGTTATGTCGCATCAGGCAAGTGCCTGGATATCAGACTGGGACATACGACGTCATAGGTTACACACTGATGGACACGGATGAAGATAAAACCTTCAGCTAAGGATTTTAGCGAAATGAAGGCCCTGACATGTCGACTTTTTATGAAGTCAAAAGAACGTTCCCGGTCAATATGCAAGTTGTGAAGCAATACTTCAGAACCATCTGGCAGGCTTTCTTTACTGCTTCAGATCGGTCATAACGTGACTTAGCTTGGCTTCAGCGCATAATCCACTGGTGGGTGCGTTGATTTACAACATGTAACAAATTTTGTCTCGCCGTATACTATATACTGGTAGACCTGAATGTATCAATACTACTGCCTTAAGGAATTTACTGTATGCGAGTTGGTTTGATTCCGGCGTGGTCTAATGCTGATTGGCTATAATGCGGTTTCCGTACCATACACCGTCCTCTATATCGTTTGACAATCCTGATGCACGCGAGGAGAGTAGTCTACAGAAACAAACAGGGCTAATACACTAATTTTATTCTGTTTTCCGGCCATATTGGGGAGACAAGATGGCCGCGATCGTATCATCTAGCTCGAAAAAAGAAACAGGTAGCTTAAGTTTTGTTCCTGGCGTACTACTTCGTGTAATTTATAATCTGGCTCAGTAGCTACTGGTGTGAAACGCTGCTTGTTGTGATTGGCGTGGGGTCAATATTTGTATCTCGACCATGTGATGTGATTTAATGCTAAGAAGTGGTTGTTCATAGTAGAAGTTTAAAAGCTAAGACGTCTGGTTGTTACACACATCAGTTTATACGACATATGCCACTCATCCATTTCCTTAGCTGTGTGACCTGTTACATAGTATGGACTGTAAGTTGTAATAATCACCTCTAGCTTAGTGTTAGTAATCATTTCTTAATTCGTCTGTAATCACTCTCCAGAAATAAATAGGATGTTATCGACTGTAAAAAAATCAGCTCCTATCATTGTTTCTCTTTCCCGGTAATGTAATTCCTAAACATCACTCGGTTGAAATGTAGAATAATGGCGCAAGAAACCATGTAGCACCATTCTTCTCAAACTTAAGCAATCTCGAACTTTCAAATCTCTAATTTCTATGATGCTGCCATCATTGGATAGTCCAACAAAATTCGCAGCTGGTGAATTGCTTTGGACGGGAGACAATAAAAAGTCTAAAACCTATACTCTTAAGGTGTGAAAAACATTTGTCGAAGAACAATTAGAGTCGCAAAAGACAGTCCTTTCTCTATGATCGAGTGAATTTTCAACTCAAGCTGGCATATCTAGCTTCGCTACATTGTAAAGTAGGCGACGGGTGTAAAAGTTCTCTCCAGCCTATGACATGTCAAGTGCGTTTGAATTGCTGCAAGAACAAATTGCACCGCATTGTACGGCTATACTGCTCACACGTCCGTCCAAATACATTGAAATCTAAGATATTCCTGTGTGATATCTAATCGGTAGCGTAAGGATGGTTTTGCTGGTGTGATTTTGCTTTAGGCTCTGTGTTAAGCTTTTTCACAATCAGCATTCTCATTGGTTGACCATAGTCAGACTGCCTGTCTCCTTTCTATATCGTTAAGTTAGTCAATGTGTGTGTCATCACAGCTAGAGTGATCTTTAAAGTGGAGTATTTCAAGCACTTTCTGATTAGTAAACCCACATAATGACACGAAATGATCTCACATCTTTTGACCTTCGAATTGCCGAGGTCTGGTGTGCCTTGTCTTTAACTTCTTATATTCTTTGGGTCAGGGTGAACCATTTGACCTCGTAGAAAAATAGTGTGTACCTGTAGGCACAAATTCCAACTCACCTTACAACCGACGTATATCACTTGGTTTGAGCGTGCAGATCAATTGGTCACAGTTTCTCCATAGTTATGCTTGTTCAGAACAACATGGACTAGCGCTTTCTTTATATGCTCCTTAATAATGTGTTGTAAGTTCTCTGCAACATTCTCTTTGAATGTCATCCATAAAGTTAGTGAATGTATGGGGTGCCATTTTTTGTAGAGGGTGCCAAGCAATTACCTCATCATTCTGTTGTGAAAAGATTACTGGGAGCATTTTTCAGCCCAAGTGGGGTTTTATAGTACATTTATAAACTCGTAGTGCTCCATCTGGTGTAGTACTAAACCAGCATGTGGGTCCGTTTCAACGTCTGTGTTGATTCATTGATGTGTTTTTGGGATAGTGTATACCCTTGGATGCTTATACGATCTACACTTCGATAAATACCTAGCCTTACTCAGTGTAGAGAACAGCTGGTTGGTGTCAGGTAATGGGTCCACCTGAGATTCTGTGATCGCATTAAGCTTCCGGTAGTCAATACATAACCTGTGTTCACCACTAGTCTTCCTTAATAGCACCACACTTGACCTGTAGGGAGATTCAGACTTTGAAATAATTTTCTCTTTTAAGAGATAGTCAATCTCATCCTTGAGTGCTTGTGCTGCTAGTATTGTTCAGTTACCTTTATGTCCCCGCAGCAAACAATGCTTCCAGTGGGTCTGTGTATGGGGACGGCCAAACAACAACGGTTTTCCGGACCCATACCTATTTCTATTCCCTAAGGGTGTACAGTAACCGAAGTGGGCATATTGTATCCATCAATAGTTTGGTACAGCCCTGGTTCCTTACCTATGAATGGTCGGACGTCACTTGTTTCCACAGCTTTAAAATAATACTGGTTGCTGATCTGACCAATTTTCCAGATGATCTAAGGCTATGGTGTTCCGAACAATATCTATCGGAGTCCAAAGGATGTCTCATGGTCCCCACTTTACCTGTACCAATACGGAGAACGTTGCCATGGTTACTGCGATGTAAAACTGTAGACATTGTTGTGATTTTGTTTTCTCTTTATCACTAGCATCTTACCTGTTGTTTCATTCTCTTGTTAGTATTTTCTTTGTGAGGCCTACGTTCCGCATCAACAATGCTTCCACTAGGTCCCTGTAACTGGTCTACACTTTCTGAATGAGGTTACCTGGTTACATTCTGAACAGAGGATTTCAATATACCAACTTATGTCTTCAATTATTCCTATGCCAGTAGAATATCGCAGTGCTATATTTTGACCAGTGGCCCCCTTTTCCTCTGTGACCACTGCCTGATGTAGAATGCTCTTGCTCCATAATTTCCTCCCTGTAGAATTTTTGGCACTGACCACTGTCCCATTCCATAAAGCTTTAGGTCCCCTTTTGCCAGCTTTGTCTGTAGAGTAGGCCATTTTCATATATGTAGGTCATCCTTTCACTTGAAGGGTTTATGGCCCATTGCACAATTATTAATGCCAAACAGAGGCTTCAATGTGCTGGTCCAGCTGTTTGAAGCCTGTTTCTCATCTTTATACGATGAATGGTTTATCGGATCTCCCTCCTTCTTTTTTGGTGCTCGACTTGTATGGTTTGCTGCCATGACAACAGGTTTGTTGTATTGGGATCACCCAAAAAGACATAATTTACATCCTATTACCAGTTGAGGTATTATGCCAGTGATCATCACTTTACTGCTGCAGTTCTTATCACTCCCTTCCAATAGCGAGTGTCTCACGAGTGCTTTCCTTGCTATGGGAAGTGGTCAATGGTGCTGGTTTCCCTGGCATTGCCCCTTGTATCCACTGTTTCGAGTGTGGTAAGTTGATCAGGGTGTGGACTAGGAATTATGCACTCACGAATTGAGTCGAATTCCAATCCACAGGAATCATATAAAAGCACTGAATTTTAGTGCCATTACATGTCATTTCCCCTCACAGACAGGGATGATTGGATGGTCATTCTGTACTAACTGCCAGTTCCCTTCCTTTCTCTTGTTCACCTGTTTTAAGACATCGCAGCGAGTATAAGGAGGGTTGTTCCTTCTGCAGTCTGCAGTACAGTTTTGTGCGTTACTTATTAGACAAGTTTTTACACCAACCTTCCTTCCTTCCGGTAAGGTTTCTTATCCGATCTTAGAGGGGATTATGTCCCTTACTGGTAAATCTTTGTTTTGTTTCCTTGTGGTATTGGTGGTTGCCCACTCCACTTATTCCTATATTTGGTAATAGTTTTTTGAGTGATGATGTTGAAGTTTTTCACATACCTGCTTATTAATAATTAAGGTATTCCTAATAATTTCTGCCTGAGCTGCTTGAATATCTCTCAGCAACAGTTATACAGTATCTTCCAATCTCTCTGCTCCTTGTTCCATTGATAAAAGTCTTCCTCATTTCTTGAGGCATGGACTCTTTCAATTGCTCCATCATTATAATTTCTTTCAGATTTCTGACACTTTTCCTAAACTACTCCATTTTTCCAAATAGGTTTCCAATCTAGCAGAGAATTGGTGATAGTTTTCTCCTGGAAGAAGAGTTTAGCTGTTCGGAAAGGAAATTCTTTCTATAACGATTCTGAGTTCTTTTTCATATCTCACAAGCAGTGCCTGCTTCAGGATTTCATAATCTTCCTGTCATCTCTTGAGAGCTTCAAATATACATCGTAGGCCAACACACTCTCAATCCTGAGATAGTTTAAGACTCCACTTTTCTTTCACTAAAGCCATAGGTAGTGGCAAGTCTTTCGTATCTATCCAGGTACGACTCAATGGCGTCTTCTTTCTCAATCAAAATGGTCCAGATGAAAAATTCTCAATGGCCCCACTTGAGGTGCTATGGTATGGAGCTACTCTCAGAGTGAGGTGAGCTACCACCATTATTGCCCAGTAGTTGCCTGAATTTCAAGCATCTTTTATATCTCAACTGATGGTCTCTCTCTGCTTTGTAATTTCCTTTCCCTCAGCGTCAGTTTTCTTTTGCCCTCATTTTCAGCCTCCCAATTTCTTGGCTTCAATTTCTAATCTTTTGGTTTCTCTCTCAGCATCCAGTCTTTTGCCTTCTTCGTCTCAAGCTTCCAAGACTTTATGCTTCGATCTCTTCAGCCTTCCTACTTGCAATTTCCTTTCATCTCTATCCGTCGTGTTTGTGACCCAGCTTATGTTGTTGACATACTGAATAAGGCGATCACCTGATCATATTTAAATTCCTTACCCATCTGCATGATCGCAGTTCTGAAACTTTTTCCCCCCCACTAGATCAGCCCACTAGGCAGTTTCTTAGAGAGGGTTATGTAATTTTTACAATATCAAACAAATTATTGTAATTAAACTTAATTAATTTAATAATGAACAAATAATTTCCAGTTGCAACTTTGTGAGCATCAAACTTTTTACGGAGTACTAAATGGTACTCCTCCTAAAAAAAACAATTATAAAAAAATCCTATTATTGAATTTTATATCAAAAAGTTATTTCTGTTGGTTAACTATGAGGTTGCACAAGATAGAGTTAGTAGATAGATGTATAGAATAAGTATGTGCTCAAGGTATATAGAAAATATACCAACGAAACATGCCCCCAGTGTAGCGTGAGGTTTTTATTGGGTCTAGGTATCATTATAGTAACTGGGGGGACAATACAGAAATAGGAATTTCCTGCAAGGAAAATGGCGAGAGTCCCAGTGTCTGAGAGAAACTAATGGTATCACAAATTAGTTTGTACGGCTGTGAATTGAATCTGAATTCATCGAAAAAAAATTAGTAGGACGAGGAGACAGTCATAAATTGGCCACCTCCCGATGTTGTAAACTAATTGGGTCTGTGATATTAAAGAACAATGGAAACAGATTTATACTTAACAATTATAAAATTGACAAGTCGTTCAAATACAATTTCCTTATTTTTTATTTAGTATAGTGCACTATCTACTCTTGTGCTAAAGGATGGATGTTGGAAGATGAAAATGTAATGGGATTTGTAAGTTTACATATGATTTCCCTATATAATATATATATATATATATATTATAATAGATATATATATATATTATAGATAATATAAATATATATATATATATATATATATATATATATATTATTTATCCTATATATGTAACTTACAATCTTCCATTTAATGGGAACAAAATTTAAAATCAGCTGTGCTGTTACTCAATTATGTGTAAAGGTATCAGCCTGTGGCTGTTAATTACATATATAATATTTATCAGCTTATGCTCTTTATCTTGTCCCTTGCTTACGTTACTCCAATTTTTCGTCCTTTTACCTTTAAATGCTCACCAATTGCTGGACGCAGAACTAGGTACTAATCTGTACTCATTCTTTGAAACAGTTTATGGTCCTTAAATTTCTTGCACGCATCTACACCTCGCTGAATGATCGTTTCGTTACAATTCCACCCAAGACTGAGGGGGACTCTAAACGATTAGCTCCTGTGCATTCACTGTGCTTTCCTGCGAAGTTCTAGGCTCAGCTGGATTGAACTTGGACATACGGTTTCCTCCAGTTTGATGGACACGAACTAAAAACGCCTCTAAGATTTTAAACAGGTGCCCAGTCGACTTTAGTGATAGTATCGTATTTTTTAGTTTCCGGTCAATGCAAGTGAGCATCTAAATCAGCATCTGACAGCTTCTCTCTTTATCTTAATTCCGGTACATCTAGCTGGCTTCGTGCTGGTTGGTCTTGTGCGTGATTTTGAATAAATAATCTCGCCCCGTCATAATATAGGTAGGATGACGGTAACTTTTTCTGCTTAAGGACTCATGCTGTTGATTGGTTCTCGGCTTGGCAATAGACTGAATTGCTCATACTGCGGTTCCGTACCAGCTCCGCCCGTACTTCAATCCGTTTTTGAAAGTTTGACGAGTTTTTTGGCAAGAATAACTTTTTTGGTGCTTATGCCTAATAATTTTTTTTCTGTTTTTATACCGCAATATTGGGGAGACAAGATGGCCGCGACCGACATCCGAAAAAAAATTTTGGGCTTAAGTTTTGTCCTGGCGTAATACTTCGTTTAATTTTTATTCTGGCTCAGAGACTGGTGATATTCAGACTGTCTTGTTTGATCTTGGTTTTTCTGGGGCCCATATTTGTATCTCGATCAATAGTGACGTTAACTGCTAAGAAGTGGTTTGTTCATAGTGATTTAACTTAAGAAGTGGGTTTTTTTTTTCACACTTTCGTTTTATCGACATGGATGACAATGTGTAAGTTAAGGTGTAATCTTATAGTTTTTTTATCACGAGGAATGATCTGTGTAAGAGAAAAAGGACAGTCTCTGTCTTAAGAAATAATTTTATCTAATCCCAGCCTATCTGGAACGACGATATTTAAAATCAGACGCACTTTCCCTCTCTTTGTACGCAAAACTACAAAGTTACACTGCACTACACATTGCACACAATTCTGTGACAATTACGCACTAACGTGTGAAAACAAACTAATGGATAAAAAATATAATGGAATAATGGGGTTTTGACTCGACCAACGATTAACTAAAAGTTTATTATAGTTGTGGGCTTGGTTGGGTATTTTTTGCAGTTGGTAGACAAATCACAAACATTAAATCATAATGCAATCAAGACGAGATCAATGGTATTTACAGAAAAAAAGTGGAAATTAATCAAAATGTGGACGATTCAATCCTTGGTAACGGCGAAAAGAAAGGACGATCTCCCTAAAGACAGAGGTTAATTAACCCAAAAGATCATAAGGTTAACAATAAGTTATGAAATAGTCGTATGGGAACATGAATAGGTTTTCCTAATGTAAAAACTTTTTTTTTATCCCGTGGACTAACCACCCGATCCCCTGACATAAAAAAAAAGAAAGAGAAACCATATAAGTATATGATGTTAACAAAAGACATAAGTTTCTCTCATTTCAACCCCAAACACTAACCCCCTACATACCACTTACCCCCAATATTTACTCCCTTTACCACTTCCCACACACCACAACCTACAAAGCACACACACCACTAACTCAATTCCCTACAACGCCCCCCCCGTCCCCCCCCCCCCCAATCCCAATCCCCCCCTCAATCCCCATTCTAAACCTCCCACTCCTACTTCCCCATACACCCCAATCCAATTACAACCACCCCCCAACCCCATCCAACTCTCCATTACATCCCCCTTCCCCCCCTCCCTCACCCATTATCCGCCCCCCCCTTACCCCACACTCCCTCACCCAAAACTCCACCCACTACCCAACACCTTATAAACTCACCTTATTCTTCTTCCCCCCTCACTTAAAACTAACCCCCATAATATCCCAAACAAACCCTATATTCATCATACAACACACAAAACAC